>VURO01003578.1:9834-31964 GCA_015108175.1 Pelvicachromis taeniatus | reverse complement strand
GCGCAAAAAACATGGCAGCTCCCACGGCACCAAAACCGTTTTAAAAAACAAAGATTTAATGAATAACGAAAACATTGTAGTTATTTTCAAGTATGTTTTTATGTAGTGGAGATCATTTGTAACATATTTAGAGTAACTTGTCATAATAGTCGGGGTTCCCTTTAAGTAATCAGTTATCAATAGGACCCTAAGCCAGCCAAGTCGATGTCTCACCACAGCAGGGTTAAGGCACCAGAAGCTCAGTGTCAGGACTTCAGTCTTAACCCGGACAGCCTGGCGTCTATAACGTGGCCGAACTATAAAGCCCTGGGCATCGGGGACATCGGGAGGAACCTGGTTTGTCCAAGCATAGCTCTTCTGCAGAACTTGTCATAATAGTCAGGGTTCCCTTTAAAACCTAAAGTTAAGTGACAAATCTGGACCAATGACACTAAGAGATAAGGGTGATTTAATTAAGGACATGTTCAAATATCAGTGATCCTTGGAACTGTTGTGATTGATTGGATATTCTTTGCCTGCAAGGAGAGACACACCCACTCTCACAAAAAACAAGCTCTGCACTGTGTGACATAAACTACAGGTAATCAACAGCTAACTACTAGATAATCAAGTGACTAGTGGCTGCAGATAGCACTGTAACGACGCTAGTACAGGTTCAGGTGCTGTGTGTTTCACAACTAAAACCCAGGTCTACTTACTGTGTTCTTGTGCAGACGTTGTCGGCTTCACCGTGTCTTTGGAGGGTGACACAGTGAGGTCCACAACAGCATGTTTGTCTGCTGCTGATGCCTTGTTCCTGCTGGATTTGCTGTGACACACACACTGGCAAGAGGTGGGGGAATCTGACTTCTGGCTCTTGTCTGGACCGGTGTTTCCTCCTTCTTGCAGTTTAGCTATTATCCAACAGTGAAACAGAGATAACTGTCAGTAACATTAACCCTGAGTGGACTATTAGTTTTTTGGCCATCAGCAAAAAAGAAATTATACTTACAAGCAAGAAAACAGTAAGAACAAAAAGAGTCAGTGGTTAAACCGAAGTCTAAATTTATCCATTTCGCTCAATATTTTCATCTATTCCATTAGAGTAGCTTCACATGAAGCATAATTTAAAATAATTCCTACTGATCTTAATCCATTGTTTGAAATAAGTCATTTTAACTCGCTCATCCTACCTTTAAGTCCGCGCTGCTTGTTATGTGAAAAATCTGAAAGTTATTTCAAACCAATATGTGGCTGAATTCGACAAACAAAGTGAAAATCTTCTGAAGTCTCAGTGCTCCCCTGTGTGTTTACACAGACCGTGTGCACACAACAGACTCAGTTATCAATGTATTTATTTTTGTTTTTTGCACTGCATTAGAAAACATCAAAATAGTAGCACTAAAAAGAATTACAAACAACAATTGGCTGATGCTTAAAGCTGGTTTATATCATTAATATCAAATTTATTTCCAATTTGTATTGAATTAGGTCTGATTGAAGGACTGATGTGATGATAAGGTGTCTGCTGCTCTGCTTTGAATGTTGATAAAAAAAACTTGACACAGAGATTACTTAATGGGTTTTAAGCAAACTTGTGTCCAAGTTCAAGAACATATTCATTGGTTGTTTTTGTTGTTTGTTTTTTTTTAGCCTTTTGTCCCCATTTTCACAAGAATTGCTAATTCCCCTTGATTTTTGGCCACCCCAACAATCAGATGATTCCCTGTGAGCAAGCAATTAGCGACAGTGGGGAGGAAAAACTCCCTTCTAAGAGGAAGAAACCGCCGACAGAACCAGGCTCAGGAAGAGACAGCCATCTGCCGCGACTGGTTGGGGTGGAAATTTAAAAATAAAATAAGCAAAGTGATAATTATTGGAGCAGCTTAATTAATTGTTAATTAATTCTTGCAGTGTAATTTGCTGTTAATTACATTTTCCAATCCCTGTTTGTGTTTTTGTCGTTTTTGTCAAAGAAGCAATGCTGGAGATTATCTCAGTGATCTTTCTCTATTCCAGCATGAAGGCTGCTGAACGACCACAAGGTTTTGTCCCCCTGTGCTACTCATGTCAGTGCAGGGGGAACCTCTCAGAGAGGCCAGGGTTGAAAAAGAAATGATGGAGAACCTCCGAGGGTGTTATAGGGTTTGTTGTCAACAAAGAGCCATCAGGTGCTCAAAATCAACCTCAGACTCAAACGTTAGAGCGGGCTTTTCCCCGCAGCACACCATGTAATAAATACAAAGAAAATGGCGGCCGTTACAACTTATTTCTAAAAATATATCGTTTCATGCATCGGTCAAAACACTCGACTCCAGGTACACGACGCCCAGCTGAAAACACTTCACACAAGTCGAGTTGCCCAAGATTCAACGAATTTACAGAAAATGCACTATTTTGTGATATATATCGTTATCAGGATGAGAAATGTCTTATGAGATTTTGGTCATATCACACAGCCCTAGTCGACATAAAAACCAGCCATCCAACAACCCTTATACTGAAACAACCAAAAACAAAGGCAACAGTTCAACCAAACACAATCTCTCCAAAGAACAGTGAAAGCTATTGAGCTCATTAACAAGAAGGCAGCTTGAATGCTGCCAAATTGGCCTACTGGCAGTAAATGAGCCATTTCTAACGGCCTATATACTCTGGCCCAACTGATCAGTAATGGGATCAGCTGCACTGAATCTGCACATTCAGCATTTTATGAGGGTTACTGGGTTGAACAAAACGTTTCATTGAAATGATGTCCAACAGGCTTTGAAGTACTTTAACTTTGTTTGGTGACTGTCAGAAGCGTTACCCAGTTAGTAGCGAGGTCTGTATACAGCCCACTGTATTAAAACAAGCAGTGCAGACAATAAGTCAGTTACCATTGGTGCAACAGCTTATCAGGGGCCATTTAAGATCTGTTCCTTAAAATCTTCCACTCTGTGATAAGTGTTGGAGTTACTCTTGTGAATGCTTAATTAAGGAGAAGTGCAGAAATACAGTGCAACCTTTAAGAGTCTTTTTTTTCTTGGACTGAAACAGGAACTGGTACTCTGCAGCTATTTATACTGATTTCAGATGGATGTGTTAAGTTCATATCTGTCACTTATTTGAAGAATGTGCATTGTAACGTGTTGCAACACATTACAATACACTACAATTTGCAGTGCATTTTAAAGCCCTCAAGCTTGCAGAAATGTAATAAATGAGCCTTTAATTATTGTCACATTTGATGGTTGATTAAGAGTCCAATCACACATGTAACTGTCTCACAAAGGCATATTTAAAACTGTGAGAACAGATAAGCATGAAATGTTCTTTTGTCTTTCAGTGGGTTATGCAAAGAATAAGGCCATATGTCAGAGTCGTGGACAATACTTGTGCTTTCAGGATGCGGTGGGTGTGACCGAGTGTGCTTCATATTTTTCATAACACATACAGTAGTGTGTCCAAAATGATGAAATCAGTTGAGTTATCCAGAAAAATGCATGCAAACACAGATTTCAGCAGTCGAGTTACTGACTGATGGTCAAAATGAGCTGTGAACATGGAAGAGAAATTCAAGTTGGATGAGAATAGCTCTGTTTTTGACACAGCGCTTTGTATCTGCTTATCTGAAATACTCATCCGACACAGTCAAAATAGAATAGAATAGAAGATACTTTATTGATCCCCTAAGGGAAATTGTTGAAAGAAAAAAAAGAAAGAAAGCTCCAAACGTCTGACAATCTTCCAACTTCTGATCGCCTCTGGCTATATTTGCTCTTATCGTTTTTGAGTCGCGACATATCAATTCAGCTGTTTTTCTGCTATCTTTTCAAAGAAAACAACCAGTGCCTATAAGATTTCTCTATCTGGAAGCAGTCAAGTGCTTCTGTTTATTCTCATGACTTTTTTTATTCTGATGTATTTTACCCTCTTAAACTTTACATTTAGCCTTAATCTCAACCACGCTACGAAGATAAACTCTTGTTCTGTACTTCATGTTGGTTCCCTATCTATCATTGCAGTTACACCGTCCCCTCCAAGAGTATAAAAAATGAGTTTTTCTGTTAAAATGATACTAAAATTGTAAAAACTAATAATAGAAAATCCAATCTTAACCATTTTGACCAAGATCTAATATATTTAATCAAGTGCAAGTGAAATAGAATTGTGTGTATTGTGCATTTGTTGTCACATGTTATTGGCATAAACATTGAAAATAATAATTTTCTTAACTTTAGGATGACATTATGTTGCCCCAAAGAATTCGTCTGCAGTATGAAGCGTCTGCTGTCTTGCACAAACACTCTGTAAGTTCTCTGTAAGTTTGCTTAATCACTTCCTTCCTTGTCTTTTCTCACTTCTCTTCCTCCTCCTCTCTACCTTTCTCTCTGACAATCTCACACAACTCTCTCACAACTAAAAAGATATTGTTTGTGTGAGGGAGCGTGTGCATGTGTGTGCATGCTGCTGTACAGTTGGCATGTAGAACAGAGAGAGTATCCGGTGTTGATGCTGTCTTTGACCTGGCGGGTCAGGGGTTAGGGTTCATGTGTGTGTGGAAAATAAGGGAGACAGCATGGAGACAGCAGGCTTGCTGTCCTCCATAAACAACCCGCCTGTTTCTGTTCCAACTGTAGTTATTTTTTTTTATAGTTGTAGGTGAAAAAAGGGAGCCCTATTTAGTTTTTCCATTTTCTATAACCTCTCTCTTTATGTAAGACCTCCCCTGATTCTGATTTAATTCTTTCTTTACTTTTTTTGCTTGAATATGTCTCAAAGGAAACAGGCTATGAAACAGGAGTTTGCCTTAGTTGGGTGAAATGTATTAGAACTTTTAGATTGATTATTAGTTATTCTGCCAATAATGTCTTGATTTTTTATTACCTGAAATAAAAAAATGCGTTAAAAAATTCAATTAAACATCAAAATCAAGTCAACATTTCAAACTCAGCCTTCAGTCTGAAGGCTAATTGCTCAAATCGTTGGAAATTTGTGCAGCTCGATTTACGAAAAAAGAAGCAAACACAGAAGTTCTTTCTGACGCAGCATTTTCTCTAAAATGACTGAAAATGTTTTTAGTGGTTCGTGGAGTGAAAATATTTATTTTACTCACAAAGTTGTGTATGTGTGTTTCCATGATAGCTGATTGGTTGCAGAGTCCAGCGGGTACCAGAGGGATCTACAGAGCGTTACACTCGCTGGATCAACACACTCAGTCAGGACCAGCTCATCACACAGGTAAATGAATGCAGCTTATCGGAGTACGTTTTGATTGCCGACAAATGTGTGTTTTCGTGTGCATATGTGAATGCGTGAGGTCACGTGACAGGCAGCTGCTAGGTCAGTTTGAAACAGGATACATACCTGCTGTATGCAGTTTCCACGGAAATGTGTTTGTGGAGTGGAGAGAGGACACCGCATCACTCCTGACCTCTCTGTCTATCACAATCCCAGCAGAGGAAACAGGCCCCAGTGCCAGCTGTCTTCTGAGGGCAGCCTGTAGTGGAAGCTGGTAACTGTGGAAAAAGCTTGGTGCATCTACCAAATCAACATACACAAGCACTTTACTCTTATTATACTGTAAAGCTGTCTGGAAAATCAGGTGTATTACTATTACATCATTAAAACATATGAAAACAGGCAGCTCTCACTACTCAATAAATCTACAAGCTTCAAACTGTTTCGGTGCTGCTTTATATATTTTATACATTGATCTGCAGTCATGTGAAGACGAAACGTTTCAAAGGACTCGTTATACCGTGTAGTACTGTGAAAACTAAGTAAACCTTGTGATTCAGTAGCTTGTAGAGCCACCTTTTATAAGCAATAACTTGAAGTAATTGGTTTCTATATGACTTCATCGTTTTCTCACATCATTGTGGAGGAGTTTTGGTCCACTTGTCATTACAACGTTGCTTCAGTTCATTGAGGTTTGTGGGCATTTGCTTATGCACAGCTCTCTCGAGGTCTTGCCACAGCATTTCAATCAAACTGAGGTTGGGACTCTGACTGCACCATTGCAGCACCTTCCTCTTTGCTGCTGTGCTTGGGATTATTGTCCTGTTGCATGACCCACTTTAAGCCAAGCTTTAGCTGCTGGACAGATAGTCTCACATTTGGCTCTAGAATACTTTGGCATACAAAGAGTTTATGGTCTACTCAGTGACTGCAAGGTGCCCGCACACTGTGGTTACAAAACATGCCCAGATCATCACCCCTCCACCAGCGTACTTGACAGTAGGTATGAGATGTTTGTGCGGATATATTATGTTTTCATCAAATTTGACACTCTTCATTATGGACAAAATCTCCACTGGTCATTATTCTAAAAGTGTTGTGGACTGTTCTACCGTGTTCTTTTTAGAGGGAATAGGCTTTCTCCTGGCAGCCCTTCCTAAAAAGCCACGTTTGTTCAGTCTTTTTCTAATTGTCCTATCATGAAATGTAACATAAAAGTTGCTGTGTGTTGTGAAAACTGTCTTTTTCACACGACTGGAGGAAATTCATTGGCAAAAAGCCCCATAAAGACATAAAAGTTAATGGCGTTCAACATTGTTGACCTCAGTGCTGACTACATTAATGGAATTATGATTTCTGCCATAGCTGAGAAGCCATAAGGTAACGTGTCAATACAGCCTGATAGATGCATACCAGATGCACAAGCTGTTGGCCCTAGCAGGAGGAACTATGAACTAGTCATGAACCTTACTAATCACTGAATCCATGAAAGATGGCACGGTGCATTTGGTCACTTGGTCAGCTTTTGCTGTAATTTATGACTTTACGCTTGTACTCATAATCGAATTGAGTGGACAAGATTTGACAGTTGTGTCCTCTTGTGTTTGCCATACAAGTATTTGGAAATTCTACTTTTGAAAGATTTTTTGAAAGCTTTCTTTGAAGGTATGAACAATTGAAAATATTTACATAAAACCTTTGAATTGAATACTTTACCTGTTTTTAAAAAAGTCACATTATTCATGAAGTGATGAGAGAACCAGTGATATAAAAGTAAAACCCCTGGAAGTTTGTCTGTTTCTGTAAAGATGGAAGTCTGCTGTTTCTGACTTAACAAAACACGCTGTCACTAAGGATACAAGACAACCTGGACTCACTCTTCCTAACACACACACACATGCACACACACACACACACATGCACACAAGGTCTGCATAACTCCTTAGCAGACATTCCAGGATATTTATATGATATTAAGTTTCATGGAGCATGAGAATGAGATCATACATTGATTCTGCAGGCTTAAAAGCCGCTCCTTTTCCTTCCCCTTCTCTTTCTTGACTTTATTTGCCTTTACTTTTACTTTCTTGACAAAGAAACTAGACTTAACCGAGTTAAACTTCAAGATTTACATTGTGCACTGCTTCTTTTACTCTAACATTCATCTGTAGGGCATTAGATATGGTTGTCTAAAATGTTCTCTACCCCTCTGATTACTCACGTTCACCCCAATGCTCTCAGTCTTTCCCAGAACTTTGTCTTATTCCTCTTATTCATGCTTTTGGCCACAGCTTACATCTGCAAAATGTTGCAATATTACTACAGAAAGGCAAAGCGATGTACGTAGGCGGACACACTCACACGCACTAGATTCTGTCCAGCTGTTCGACTGCCTGAGTCCAGATGTTTTGCAAAATTATCTTCATCTGTGATGCATTTTTGTTATGCAGTAGTATTTCCACTTCAAGCATGAACAGTCGCACAAATACAAATGCATATGCACGCAGTGTGTAAGACAGAGTGATGTAGCTGCAGAGGGTAGTAGGGCCACCTGAAATGACCTTTAGATTCAGTATGCAAAAATATAACTGTTACAAAATACACACAAAGAGGAGGAACAAGAAGGGGTGGGGAACTGAGAGGGGGCTGGGCACTGGTGTAACAGATGAGTTGAGGGGCTGCATCTGTAAAGAGAGAAAGAAATATAGAGGCCATAATGCGATCCTGATGTATTAAAGAGTTTTGCGGTCAGAGAAACAAGGAGAAGCCAAAACAAACTCATTAGTCAAAGAATCATATGCGAGAGGATGGAAACGTGTATCCTTCCCCTGCACACTTCAGGAAGCACACACACTGCTTTAAGAAAGCACATGTGGCTGCACTCTAACCTATTTTGTTTTCAGGAATAGAACCAAACTGCTCCTGAGTGCAGCTCGTTGCTTAAATACTGTTGCGAAATCTTTCAGAGCCTATGGCTTCGAAATCCATTTCCAGGAAAAGATCGCACAATGTGAAATAACAGAAATAGTATAAGTACTGTAAATAAAAACATAGTAATTGAAAACCTTGATTTACTGAAAGTGGCACAAAGAAAATTTTTTTATTTTATTTTTTTTTTAATGTGTTGACGTTGCCTGTGCTCCACCTGGCACACTGTGAGCTAAAGGTGGAGAGGACGAAATGTGTAAAAACAGACGGATTAGATACATAAAAATGTTTTCAAATGAATCTCAAGCACAGCAACACAAACTGTTAATTCGGACAGTGTCTAAGATTTAGTGTGCAGCTACTATGACACTGTATATTGTCTCTTTATTAGGCTTTCCTATTTACTTGAACATATACTGCCACGGCTCTGAAAATAAACTGAAAATTTATGAAGTTTTAACTGTTTTGTTGGTTTCAGGTGTACACCTCCCATGGGCCCAGTGTTGTCATGCCAACATGGTTCTGCTCACGGGAATGGTATCAGAAAGTTGGGCCATTTGATGAGGGAGGCAAGGTAAGTGTTCCTATTCCTCAAACTGACTCTCTGAGGTGTTCACAGACCCACCTGTGATTTGTTCTTGTAGACTCAAGAAATCACAGAAATAATAGTGATCGGTCACCTCTGATCACCTGACCAGTCACTTCTTGAAGATGTCGCCGCTGGTTATAAGACCAGCTTATAAGAACATCATTTAAAGCATTCGACTTCTCACTCTTACTCACATGAGCTGTTTTCACAATTGAGAACTAGAAATTCTGGGAAAATCCAACTGAGACTTTGCTTGAAGTTTTCCTTTTTCACATCTAGCACACTGCTGAAAAATAATTGTGAAATGTTCTCACTACCAAAAATGCATTTGATATCTGATATGTAACCCCAAATCCAAGAAAGCTGGGACGCTGTGGTAATGATTTGCAAATGCCATAAATCCATATTTTATTCATTATAGAACATTGAAAATATATCAAGTCATTTTACTGTTCCATGAAAAATGTGAGCGCATCAATACATCTCGAAAAGTTAGGACAGGGTTTATGAAAGGCTTGAAAATTAAGTGTTGCTAAAAATTATGAAACAAAAAAACCGGACAGACAACACCCTGGACTGTTAACCAGCTGGAAGGCTATATTGGATGTTATTCTTGCAAATGTCCGGCAACTGGTTTACTCCTTATTTGTGGACTGTTGTTGAAAGAAGAGGAGAACCCTTAATGTTAGCATTTAAATGTTGCTATATTGCTATATTTTTGGAATCAGAATGTACAATATTTAGACTAGAAGGTAGTGTGCTAGTTCTACGATGATCTTTATTTAGCCACAAAACAAGTCACCTTATTTGTCAGATAATTCAGTTTAAAAAGCACCAAATAGTCGAGAGGTTCAGTTCAGTTCAGTGGAGCTTAGATTAGTGGAGGTAAGGCCAGGCTGCAGCTCTCTGTGTTTGGGCGTATGTCATATCACACCGTAATTCTTCTTCTTCTCTGTCTCCAGGGAGTCCCAGAGGATCTTCTCTTTTTTTACCAGAGTCTTCGTCATGGAGGGGGTCTGTTGCGGGTTGACCAGTGCCTGCTGATATATCGTTATCATGAGAAAGCAACCACTCACTCTGTAACTGAGTCAGTCCCAACCATCATTCCTGTTTAGCTGCATTCACACACACATACTTGGACATGTTGTTGATCCTCCACCTACTCACAGCTGCCCACTGGCATCCCAGATTTTCTCAGAGCTCAGTCCTCTTAGATATGCGCACACACACACACACACATGCACAGACACATGTTTTAGTAAGCTTGAGATTTTCAGACTGTTTGTGGAATTTCAGTCACTTTCCCAGCGTATGATTCAGGAATTTCTATGCGTTTTCTTCTCTCTGTGGAATGTTCAGTATCTGTGCAGTGGTGCTGAGAGGGAATCGGATCTCGTTGTGAACAGAAATGTTTGACATATTGCGTAGTGTTGTGTGTGTTTGTGTGTGTTTGTGTGCGTGCGTGCGTGCGTCTGTGCATTCCTGCAGTTGCCTGTGCATCAGCGTGCAGTCTCTGCAGGTGTGTGGGTCTGCCTCTAAATCTAAAACACACCAAAGAAAAAGGTCTTTCCTGCCTTCTCTCCCCTCACACCACCTAACCTTTCATCCCTTCTTTCCTGTTATCCCACCTTCCTTCCCTCTTTCCTTCCTTTCTCCCGTGCCTCTGACCAATGCTCGTATATCTGCCCGTGTTGACGCACTCCTTCACCAATCATCCTCCTCTGTCTTCATCTATCATCTATTTTTGGAGAGCTATTTCAAGCTAGGCTGCCATCCACTCTCCCCTACTTCTTATTACCCCTTCACATTCACTGCCTACTTACTTCCTCTCTTCAGTGAAATGAAACCATTATCTTATTTTTGTCTATTTACGTCTGTCTAGCTCATGCATGTAATTGTAGATGTGCTAAATGTGAGGTGTGAAGTCTTTAAAAAAATGCTGCCAAACAATAACTGAGATGGGAGTCTTACTTACACAGAAATGCAGTGTTAGTAAAAGAGATGAAAAGGTTTGCGTGTAGTTAATCTCTACCATATTGCTGCCCTGCCTTAGAATCAAAGCCTGTATAGAGAATGCATAACCAAGGAATCTGGAGACCGCCCGAGCTCCACGATGGTGGTGGATTCGGGTTTGCTTGCCATATGAGGCCCAGTGCTTAAAAAAGGAAGAAGTTCACATCAAGAGATGGGATCGAAGTACTGTCTGAGAATGTCTGTTTGATTTCTCATTATTAGTGCCTTTGTGTTAAAATGCGAATGGAAGGGGTTAAGCTTGTAAACAGAGCTTAAAGACGGAGCTAATCTTGAGGGTGTGTGTGTGTGAGAGAACCCTGTACACAGTTGTGCAGAGGTTACAGGAAATCAAGCTAATTTACATACATGCATTTCCATCTACATACATTTTCCATCTACTTAAAACAACAGACCACGACTCAATAAATGTAGTACTGGTACTTGCCGCTTTGTGGAGGTATGACACTGAAAGGATGGCTTAAATTTGTAGTGTTAGCTTTCATTTCTATTCACTGATAATTTACAATAGAGCACAACTAAGTTGGGTTGGTTGTAAACAAACTGACCAACATTTCATTGACTTCTTTCAACGTAGCTGCTGTTTTTCGATTGGTCATTGGAAGCTCTGTTTTGGACCCTTACACTTGCTCCTCCTTCAATTCCCTTGCTTTTGCAGTCTATGTTAATGATGACTGTTCAACTGAAATCTAATTTTTGGGCAAGTGGATGAAGGGATTCAGCTGCTGCACATGTAACAGTTCACTAATGATAAATATTCTGCTTGAGCTGCTTTAAGAAGTTACAAACACTCTTTGTTTGTTTCATAGGAGATGAATTCATGATAACTCTAGGAATGTTAAATACACAACAAACATACTCGTAGATGCTTTTACCGAAAGCTGTTGTTTAGTCTCTAGCTCATAGCTAAAGAGCCAGCTCATTTCACTAGTAGTGACTCATAATGTGAAAGTTTGCTCATTTTGACTGAGTAGGTGATACTTGCTCTTTGAGCCAAAGTGTGAAATTGCAAGTGCAAGTGATCCGAATGGGACTTCCAGAGAGAAATCTTAAACAAACAAACAAAAAAAAAAACCCCAGCAGCTGTTAAACGGCTTCAGAGGTGAGCTTTTCCTAAGACCTTCAGCTTCCTTGAAAGTGTTTAACCTGCTGCTTAAATTTAACTGCTTTTATTCCACACTAAATAAAAAGAATCTCGAAGTTGAAACTGTGACAGTGGGATTAATTCAGACTTCTCTGGCCACTGTTCGCAGAGAGACTATTTGGAAGCTGCGAGTAGACTTCCTGCAGGAGAGAGTTGTCAGCCAATGGGAGAGCTTCACCATATGGAACGCTGGTAAACAAGGCCGAAAGCTGTACCGATCGCTCAGCCCAGCCAATCAGAAGAAAGTATGTTACCCTCAGATGGAAATAACTAGCCAGATCAACCTGCTTCCTGTGTCTCAGTAGATACAAATAATGAAGGAAGTTATGAAATGCGTGTTTGAATTCAGTGCCATTCTGTTATTTTAGGTCAGAGCTTTCTGTGATGTGGATGAGAACAAGATCCAGAAAGGCTTCTATACATATGAGGAGTCACAGGTGAGGTCATTCCCCTGTGTGAAAAAGCCAAGATGGCTTCATTCCAGTGATTTAATTTCTATAAAGCTATGACCAACTTTTTATAAACGTCTCTTGTGTTTCTTTCCCGTATCGTTCTAGGAAAGGCCGAAGCCAAAGATTCCAGTTCTGCATTACAAAAACGCCTCCGCCCCTTTCATCATCTGTGTCAAACTGGTGAGCAAAAAACATGCTTGTGTGTTGTATGTTTGCTGTTTCTGACCATCTGTTCCTCAGGTCTGTAATCTACGGTAACAACATAATGATCAAGGGCGTGTGCCCACTACACGACATAACACACACAAACACAGGAGAGGCTGTCAGGAAATGGGTAGAGACAGCAGCCTGATCTTTGATCACATGATGCTTGTACAAACATTACATGTTTTTGCCACTATTGTGTTTACATATATCACGTATCATGGTTTGCATTTTATGCTCCAGAATCTTGGCAGTACACATAGGTTTTACCTACAACAATAGTGTTTTTTTTATTCATTGCTTTTTAGTATGTAATGACATACACATCCATTGTGGTAGATCACTTAATATCTATTTATCACACAGCCAAATTCAGATTCAAATCCATGGTGACCCCCATCCCACCTCAGGGGTCTACTAATTGCTCAATTATGGGAATTGGGAGAAGTAATCAGAGTCGGAGGACATGGAGATCTGGACCCAATCATGCTCTCGCTTGTTCTCTATGACATCCACATATACAAACACCTGGACTCAATCACACTGGGTTTACGCCCAGGTGTCAAATATTTATTATCAGCAAATATATTGATTTCAACTTCTCTCAAAGACTCTGGTTAAACCTAAATTCCTTTAGTTTAGTAAAATATTCATTGTTGTATTACTTTTGGCTTAAAGCTGAGGGAGTCTATGACATTTTTCTATGCTCTGTAGGGCAAATTCCATAAGAACCTTTTAGCATTTAGTAATTCAAGTAGCCTCAAAGAAAACAAGACGTCTGCAACTGCTCTTGGATCTGTTCAGGATTTTGAAAATTTGGCCCACAACAGGAGAGTTTAGAATTCACAAGAGACGGGATGTTCTACAAAACTGTTGTTCAAACGAAGATGTGCACGAATGTCCCTTCAGATAAAGGAAAGCCTGATTCAGTGGGAGAAAATCCTGCAGGAAAATTTGATATTCCAACATTAGCAACAGCTGCCTGCACTGAAAAACAAAAGAAAAAAAGGAGGCAAATTTATGAAAACCAGAGTGTTCAAGATGGTCTGATAAGTGCAAAAAAGGTCAGCATTTCAGAAACGTTTCTATTGTATCAGCCTCAAATTGCACACCGAGCATGTCACTCTTCTCTTGTATTGTTAGTCTGTTAACTTTCAGATGCAATCAAAGGTAACAGCTAGCTATGTAAAACGCTCGATGACACAGTGACCCCCCCTGGAATGACTTCACCAGTAAGTCAAGTGCCAGGCCTATTAATCCAACCTTAGTATGCGTTTCACACAAGTAAGACAAACTAGCATAAACACATGCATATGCTTGCGCCAATCAGATGGCAGAAGCTTAACGACAAAGCTGCAGGAAAAGGTTGTTTTCTCACTATTTATTTCCTTTTCCAGATTTCTTGCTTGTTGCTGCTTTAAGTAAGAAATACAAAGTGAAAAAGAATTCGGAAGACCGCAAACCCTGATGGCTGATTTCAGCCTAGAAAGAAAAAGATGATGACGTTTGTTACATAAGTTGTGTTGTAGAAATTTTGGCCTTCCGTGATGTTTTCTGTTCATGTTCATTCTCTCATGGCATTTTTTTCATTCGTAGGACATGACTGGAGGCGACCTGGAGGAAAATCTAAATTCTTTGCAGCTGAAGGAAGGAATAGATTACTACCACTTCAACTGACTGTTCAGAGAGTCGGGGAAGACGGGAGGACGTTTGCAGGTTTAACAGGCAGTTCAATGCAAAGATATACAGCACTTTCACATATATGCAAACTTAGAAGGAGGCAGGTAATGACAGGAAAAGAGTGAACACTGGAATTAAGTGCACATTTAAAAGAAATAAGGGTAGGAGAAGGCTGTCGTGTATTTTAAGTGTTAAAATGGTTTAAATACCCTTTCTTTTGTAGTTTTATGAATAAAACTGGCCAGTGAAGTCACAACAGGATATCCCAACTCTGACTTTTTCTGACCCTCTCCTTAAGCACAGCACAAAGGTTTTCAAATAGCTATAAGGCTAATTCCACATTTCTTGCTATTTGATGAGTAAGGATTGATACCAGGAATATAAAACCATGTGAAAGTTTGCATAGCTTAATTTAACAACAATTACAACCTGACACCTTTGAGTCTCCTCGTCTTTAATACATACAAAAATGTAGATTAAAGGTAAAATGGAGATAGTATAATTTAGTGTCGCACAAAGGTGAACGCTGCCTCGCTTCTTGTACAGATGAAATTAAATATATATAAATTTTTTCTTACCTATGACAGGTTAGCTCTTTCCCAAAGACTGTATATAAAACATGGAAGTAGCTTCTTTTGCAAAGTGAAGTCAGAGCTTAAGTTCCTTTAACCTGCGTGACAACTTTGTGTGATAAAATGAGTTCTGTTATATTGCAAAGTTTTAAAAGAAGATGCTTTTTCTCTTAAGACCGCAGTATGGTGATAGCTGTGGTTGCAAAAACAGAAGTCTGTGGAGAAAAAGGCTTGACCGTTGTTAACACTTTCCTGTTGACTTTAGTGGCTCAGCCATTTGTTTTTGATCATATTGAAATAAAAATTGTATGTATTTTGTAAATCTTGGTAATTGTGTATTTCAGAATAGAGGATTATTTGTCGTATGAATCACACAGGCTGCTCATTGTAACGAGTTGTCAGTCACGAGTCATTAGCCAATGAGCTTACGATTTCACAATAAGACCCGCCTTTCACATGACATCTTTTTTTAATTTTTTTATACCATTTCCAACGATGACGGAAATGTGAGGCCTTAAAACAGAACTTCAGAAACCAACGGGGGAAACCGTGGTAGCAGCGCTTATACTGTTTGTGGTTTTTGGGGCCAGATATACTAAACGGGCCAAAGTGTGGTTAGTTTTATTGGTGATTTGCAAAAATTGCTCTACTTTCTAAACACTGGTGCACTTAGTTCATTTCAAAATCAAGCGCAAAAAATAAGACATGCTGTTTTCTGCATTAAATAGTTGCGCAGTTAGCAGTTACTTACATGTCGTAAACATGATAATACACTAAGCTAAGGTGACTGACCGCTGACACGTGTTTATTATTATTATTATTTTAATTAAAAAAATGTGTGTATTTCCCACAATGTTAAACTGACACTTTTAAAAGCTAAAAGTAACAATGAGCTGAACCATAGTTGAAAGAGGCAGCGCGGGGGGAGATATGAAATGATAGGGTGGATAACTGAATCACTAATATGAAGCTCTGAAAGCCTTATACTTTACACATGACTCTTGTATATCATGCATGAGGTCATTGCCAGTGTTGATTCCTGAAGGAATAAAGTGTTACTGTTTTCTAAGTCTGTGTGAAGCGAGTTCAATAATTGCCAACCTGTATTCTTGAACTTGTAGCTGAAGTTAAAGGGAAGTGTAGTCATGACTGTAAGTACAATTTATAAAGGGTGGGATGTTTTATGACCACATTTCTTAACAATTGTTCCCTGATGCAACTGTGTAAAATCAAATGCACGCACACATCTGCTAAGAATGTGCAAACACAGATTCAGCTCACATTTGTTTCTCTTTCCCTGGGTCTCTTATGAAATCTAAAGAACAATAACCTCTTTAAGAGGGCACAATTTTGATACATAAACACGTAGAAAAAACGTTTACGTTACCTCACAGGGTGAGGATTTTTTTTCTGCCCGAAGGTAAACAGACCTATCCACACAAAATATCCCCCAATGTTTGCTGGTTTGTCGACGCGGTTTGCGTTACTGTAAATTTGGCCACAACAGTTTGAAGGGCAGCGATGGTTAAAAAAAAAAACAAAAAAAAAACGGTCGTCATCCCTCCCAAAGTTTTATTTTCACTACCTTTGTTATCGTAGGCACAAAGTGACACATAATCACTGCACCACAGTAGTAGGTAGGATTGGATTTAGTGTTGGATAAATAGCAGGAATGAGTCAGGTTTGAGGTGAAAGCCCCTTGCCTCTGCCACCCACACCGCATAGTGCTTTGTTTGGGCTGAGAAACAAAGAATCACATCCACTTAGCAACTAGCTTCTATCTACACCCCCTCTTCCCTCTCTCCTTTAAAACTGAAACACTTAAAGCAACAGTACAACCAAAATCAAATCCACCCCCCAGCCTGGGGTGTTGTTGTTGTTTTGATGTGAGTTGCCCCGTTTTGAAAAAAAAAAACAGGCTGTAAAAATGTCTCTTAGATATAATAGAACTAAATTAATGGAGCTAAATGGCACATTTTAGTGTGCTGGGCGGATTGTTTTGTCCTTTTTCAGAAATCTAGGTGACCCAGGTGATTAAAATGAATTGTTTGAATGATTTTTTTTTGTAGGACTTGTATTCTTTCTACTGTCCATGTCCAACGAAAAAGGAGAGTGCAGCTAGATAACATTACAACTGAGCTGAGCGTGAAACACCATTAATGCTTATGTCCAGCCGAGCTGTCGCCTACCTCTTGTCACAGCTGGATGTGTGCTTTGTTCTGCCGAGCGATAAAGTCAGCGGGTATAGTTTTGACAGTTTTGATCTCCACAAAACAAGTGCCATTTAGTTCTGTGATATACAAGAAAGAGCAGATTCTTCTGTAGCTGATTTCTATAAAAACAGAGTGACTCACACCAAAGAAATGTAAAAAAAAAAAATAAAGAAGAAAAGAACCAACAACAACGATTTGGAGGTGAAATTTCCCTTTAATCAACGAGACCTTTTCCAGAGAGATTAGCTTTGCATGTGATTTTGGGTTTTTTACATAAATGATTTGCTATTTTGCTTAAGGTGGGGCATATTTGAAATGTAACATTTCTCTGCTTCCGAAAGCAACCCGTCATTCAAAGCGTGCGCAGCCATGAAACTGTAATATTCTTTGGATGAATGAACAGAGAATATTTGAGAACAAGCTGTTTAACTAAGACCGCATCCTGTCTAAATAACCTACTGTCCTTTTTAGCCACTCTGCCCTCATGATGAAGCACTTGCTGGATGATCAGAGTGAGCTCTAATGGAGAATCTATGAAAGAGAGTAAACAGAGCTTTACTCAGTGTATACACTCTGGTGCTCTGCAGACATCAGACCTCATAATACACACACACACAAGCAGACTGAATGACCCTGACCCTGGAGCCTGCTTGCCCTCGCTGGTCAAATAAATCTACGCGTGTGTAGAAGAAATATACACACACATTCTTACACAGCTGCATGAGCTCTGGCAGCGCAGCTGATAAGAAAACGAGATAAGAGAGTGGAGTGTTTGAATGAAGGGAGGTCACGGGTCAGAGACTGAGGGCTTTTTCATTCACCTGGAACAATACAGCATTCCTTTGTTTCGACATCTCCCTCCATAAGAGGTTTTTTTTGTGACTGAAAAGGAGATGTACATACGTGCTGTGTAAAATGTTGCACTATAAAGAGAAAGCGCACTTACTATTTGCAATAATTACCATCTGTTTTACCATTTGAAGTGTTATGCAATAGCATTGTGTAATAAAATTAAACTCAACTAACTGGGCGGTTAGATTTTTGACATAATTGTCTCTCTACGGAGCCACAAAATGTCTTTGAACCTTATGATGAAGGCAAAGCAGCCTGTTTAACTATAAATACTTTAGTTCTGCATTTTCATTATAACAATGTCGTGTTTTGTGGGATCTAAAATAACAAAAACTGACACCTTTGTTAAACGGGCCGGTCCTTTCCTACAATTCTCAAGCACCCAGAGCACTTTATACAACATGCTTCATTCGCCCATGCACTTTTTTTCTGTGTCTTAAATTCTCTCTAACTCGAATGAACACTTCAGAGAACAGCGTGGGGTTCAGTATCTCGCCCACTTTGGCATGCAGACTGGAGCAGTCGCCGGTAAAACCACCATCCTTCTGATCACTAGACAACTTGCTGTACCTCCTGAGCTACAACCACCAGCAAAACGACTACTGTGAAGTGAAGGAAAAAATATCTATTTGCATGTACATCCGTACTTTGAAATAGTAACTACAAAGCTGGTTGGGCTGGTCTGATTGGCCACGCAGAAAGCCCTTCCTTATGAGGTTTGCATGTTCTCTGTGTGCGTGTGTGGGTTTACATCAGGCACTCCAGCTTCCTCCCAGTCAAGAGACATGTTAGGTTAACTGGTAATTCTAAATTGGCCATTGATGTGAGATACCGTATATCTTCTAATAGTGGCCTGTCTCTTATTGACACCCATTTCTAATAAACACCAGTTTGAAAACATGTCACGACAAATAGACGTCGGTCTCCAATAATAGACGAGCGACCTTCGACCCGGAAGTCCCTCCGCGCTGTTGTCGGTCCTCCTGCGTCTCGTCACTCGGCCAGCTGTTTCCAATCAGTCGTCATCTACGACCAGCGGCATTTAAGCTGGATGCACGGCGACCGTCGAAGTGGGATTATTACACTGAACTGGAACTGTCAGCTAGCGAACCTGCTAACTGTGATTTTCTGGTCTTTTACGTCCTCTCCTGGAGAGTCGGGCGGAGAGAAGTTTCGGGGAGCACCACTCGTGCACTGGGCTACCACAGACAAGGAGACACTCGGGAGCAAAGGAGGAGCACTATTGGGAACTGCATTATTTGTGAATTGTTGCAATACGTTTTGGAGCACTGTAAATAGACACACTGTCTTTTCACCTCAGTCTAAAAACCGTGCCTGGGTCATCTTTCCCTCTCACTTCCATGACAATTCTGTCTGAGAAGGGAATAAGAGCCGATCTCCAACAACCGCCGGTCTCTTTTAAACGCTGGTCCAGCTGAATAATTTTTTTAATAAATGCCCAGGCTACTATTGGAAGATGTACGGTATATGAAATGTTTCAAGTGTACAGAGTAAAGCCCTCAACGAATGTGTGGTTAAATGATCAACAAGGCCAGAAAAATACTAGACATTTACAAGTCCTTAAAGCTAATGGCTGGAATTTAATTTTTACTCTGACATATACCATTAGGCTCACAACATCATTAGCAGTGAAAGAAATCAGTCCGCAAACTGCCAAATACTGATTTCCTCCATGATGTCTTTGGGATGTGAAATCTATAGTCATGCAGTCTTGGGCATGTCTATCCAGAAATGAACATTCATGTCCAAGACTATGCAGTTCTGTGTATACATCCACAGCACCTGCTGCCATTAAGGCACTGCAAAATTAAGAGGATCGGGCACCATGTGATATGCGTAAACTAAGACAATTATATACAGTTGCTGAAACATTAAAAAAAAAATGTTTATAGAACTTAAGTGTATAAGTACACATTTATACAATTAGAAAATGAAGAGAATCATTTACTCCTATTGAATGTAAGCATTCAGAGTACCTCAGGTAAACATTTACGCTGCATTGAATGACTCTAGCAAGAAGAAAATTAAATTGTACTTGTAGAAATTGTGTTTCTTTATTTTTGATTTGTTGTAGTGATGACAGTTCTGCTCAGTGTAAGAAGGCAAATCATCGCAGTCTACAGTGAAGTAGATGCTCAGCCCAAAAGACACATTTCTCACTTTCACTGTCTCACTGTCTTCCTTTGTAGGGAAGCATGAAGTGATGTTTCACTGGCGTGGGCTCAGTGTTCCTTCCTTTTATTCAACAACTACTGTCAAGCTGCCACACTCAGCTCGCTCGTGCGTAAATTAGGATTTCTTAATAACAAAAACAAACAGAAAAAGACAGAGAGAAAGGAAGTAAAGGCCACGAAGGTTGTAACGGGAGATAGAGGAATTGTGTGTTTGGCTCAGTGAGGAAGAAAAGTGTAGACAGACGCGGCGTTCCTCTTGTCACTCTGCTTGAGAAGAGCCAGGTGACTGCAGGGGAGAAGGTCAGAGGTTCTGCTGCTCTGTAAATACTTCACATGGTGCAGGAGCATCTGAGGTCAAACAGCACATCAGCAGGAGTCCTCTGGTGGTGACAGGATTCAACTCGAGAGTCCCTGTGTAGGCAGTGTCTACCCCTATTTCAAACCTAAGGGGAGATGCATTTTAAGCATAAGCACTTGTTTACTGATTCATTAACAACAATAACTATGTTTTACTCCTTTGTATAAGCCCTCTTTGAGTGTTTATTCACACAGTTGTTCATAAACCAATTGAAATACAAGTTCCAACATCGTAATATATAAGAGAAATATTTGTGAAGGCTTATGAGCAATCATCAGATAATATGCAGCAAATACATATATAAATCCCCAAATACATTACCATAGTAAATTTAGTTGGCTAAATCATTAAAGATTAGATTAGATTACCAAGATTAATCTAATCTTTAATGATTAGATTTAGCAGCAACTGTTTTTTTTACATCATTTAAAAAGTGCTTTGAAACTTATTCCAAATTTGTGGACATTTCACTTCAAAAGTTATGTAGGTTTTCATAATTTCCTAATTATTATTTTTTTTACAGCCTGGTATTCCAAAATATTAATAGTACAAGGGGGGGTTCTTTACTGTATTTTACAGCTTTATTTAATTTAATGTCAGAAATCCAAGGAAATAGACATTTTCATTTATCAGTTTCACAGGGAGGCATTATGGAATTTGTGTGTGTGTGTGTGTGTGTGTGGGGGGGGGGGGGGGTGGTGTGGGGTGGTGGGGGGGGGGTGGGGGGGGGGGGGGTAGAGGACTCTATTACGGCATTTCTCGAAATGCGTCAGATTGCTCTGGCTGTCCGGGGGAATGTGACGACTCAGTAACATGCTTGCCTTCTGACTGTTTTCTCACGGGAAAAACACCAACGAGCCAAACAGAGGCTTAGAGCACGTATGTGACTTTTTTCATGTCATTTTTTTTTTCTACACGTTTTTTATTTAGACTGAGGAAACCAAGCAGCAGGACTGTAATAGCAGCGGCGCAGGAACATTAGCCGCAACTACTGCAAAAAGTGTTACAAAGAATAAAGTCACTCACGTGCGTCCTGGAATCGGGTTAAACGTCCAAACAACAACATGACAATAAAGAATAAGCACTAAAAGGCAAAGTACTGACTATTTGAGTTTTTATGGGGAACGTTTGAGGGAGCTGCAAAAATCAGGCTGCAGTTTCAGACCTGCGTGCTGATCTAATTTTCACGCTAATAATATGATCCATGTGTTTATAAAGCCGGCATGCACACAAACACTCACATAAGCAGTTTGAATAAGAATAAGAGACCTGTTGGACTTAAAGGAAGAGTAAAGGCGCGTACTATGGTAGAAGAAAATGTGTGTATTACAGATATAGATATAGACACACTAAACATGTGTTTGCATATATATGCAAACACAATTTTAATGTGCCTCATATTTAATTTTTAATACTACTTCTTCTCTGTCAGTGTCTGCCGTATTTTATCTGTCATGCATACGAGCGCCCATTCCCAGTTAGTGGGTTCAGTTTTATTTGTGTAGAAGGTGGCCAGTATGTTCAGTGTTCAGCTTGGAGCTCCGTCTCATACTCATATCTTTCCGGTGTATCTGTGGGAGTGGTTTGGAGTCAGCGCTCGCGTGTCACTCAAGCGGAGTCAGCTGCTGGCACGCGCCCCCGCTGCCGTGAAGCGGAGCTCACAGAGCGAAAGTTTTTTTTTTTTTTTTTTTTAATTGGGCCTGTTTTTTC
>VURO01003572.1:0-10094 GCA_015108175.1 Pelvicachromis taeniatus | reverse complement strand
TTTTTTAAGCATTCATTCATTAAATCAGAGAAACATAGGGAAGTAGAAGAATTCCAGGTTATAAGGTGTTTATTCATTCTCTGTGCTGTGCCATTGCAGTGCGGAACAGATTTGAAAGGTGGTTTGACCTCGATATACAGGCATGACAGGAGAGCTGGAGAGGAAGTAGAGTCAGGCTTTAGGGGGGGTTGCACCATCCGTCAGGACACATTCATCAAAATCACTCTGCGCTCACAAGCACACACACACACGCAGGCAGCCACATGCAGCACACGCATTCAGAACATTCAAAACCATAAGAGTGGTTACAAGAGATTTGCTCAAATCTGTCTTTTTTTTTTGTTGTTGCTAGAAAGTAGACACACTACGTTGTTATTTTTTTTTTCATTTCACTCCCTCACTGGGTTCTCAGCATGTCTTTTTCCTTATTCTTCAAAAGATTTCAGTCATCTTAGGAAAAGAAGAAGAGGTAGTTTCTTTCCCTTTTTTGAATGGCGTGAACTGAAAGCAGAACATGAAAGCAGGGTAAAAGGACCCTTGAATTACCCTAACTCAAACCTGGCCTGTATTGTTGGATAACCCATCACTAACTACAGATGGCAGTTTCAAAATCATGGACTTTGAACACAGAATAAGTCCCCAAAAACGTCTAAAATTAAGTATTAAGCTAAGCAGCTTTGGTGACTTCTTTCAAATGGAAAGACATGGCTGACTGTGTCACTGCTTCAAACTGACTGACTAACTGTTTACGTCAAGAAAAACCAAGAAAAAAGTGTTCCCTTTGAAAATATTAAACAGCTACAAGCATGTTTTACAAGGAAAACATCAGCAAAGAGTGCGACAACAATAAAAATAAGTGGCAGAAAATTTGCAGCGGCCGTGAACAGTGTTTATTTAGGAGCCGATGTGAACATCAAACTTCTTCAAAAAAAAGATTCAAAAAGAAAACGCATGATGCAATGTTGATGCTTTTAACGGAATTTCTCCACTGACACTTCAGGGTAGCTGCGCGATCACAGGAACCCACCAAAGGAAATTGGACATGACAAGTGACAGCCAGGAGGTGAGCACAGGTAACATTTGGCAGGAAATAATATTATGACTTTTTTTTTTTAAAGTTAAAGAAGAAAAGCTATGCGGTGGGATTATTGTTTAGGTCTGATTTGCATTCATCTACTTCAAGACTGCAGTAGACTGGTTTGATAATATAGACCAGTATATGATTTCTGAGTGAAATCTCACTAATATTAATGTCTCTCCATCTTCTCCCTTTGCTTTTCGTCCTACACCGGCACCGTCATGTTCCGATTAGACAATGACTCTTTCAACTCCACCTAAATTTTAACAATTGCATGTTTTTTGTTCTGGAGATAAAAAAGAAACTTTCTGACTTAGGCTGTCTTTTGAACTGCTTGTTAAAGAAGCGCTCTCTTTCAAATCACCAAAACATTGATGCATACCTGTATTAGAACAGTTCAACTTTGAAGATCAGACATTCCTCTCTGACACTTTCTTTTAACTGTTGCTGCCATGCCATCCTCTTCCTCTCTCTGACGTAGTCTGAGGTTTTAAGTTACTCTGGTGAGCTTGAATGTAGAGACTGACTGGTGTCTATTTTCCCAAAAGGCTCCATGTCCTGCACAAACTCTCACGTGGACAGAGCAAAACAGGTGATGTTGAGGGAAGACTCAGCTTGGAGGGACAGAACAGGAAATACTCTAAAAGTACAAGAACAAGAATGTACACTTTTAAGAGGGAACAGTGCTTGAATTAGCCAGAATTAGCCAAATGCTATTAATGCTATTCGAAATATTATTCTGTTATACTGTTGTTGTGATTTGGTGACATATAAATAAAAATGAACTGGATTGATAGGAACACAACAACAACTAAGATAACAACTTGTTACAACAAAAGGTACGCACAAGAGCACATCGGAACGCACAGTGCATCAAACCTTAAGGCAGAGACAAACATATTTTAACATTTTAACAGTGAGAATGTTTGAGAAATTATTTTCAGAAGGGTGATCTGCAGCATCTTACCAACGCACAGACTGGCTGGAGTCGGCCTTAAAAAGGAAACTTCTCACCATTAGCTAGCCTGCTAGCACTTCTTTTTAAAAAAAAAAAAATTAGAGTAATGCTGTCTGTACCAGACATTTAGTGACTTCTACTAAAGTCTAATGAAGAAGCTGAAGAAGTGTCCCGTGCATTAAAATGTGACGCTAAGGGATCCTGTACATGGCAAGTCTGTAGCCAGATTGCTCTCATTTTAAGAACATTCACTTTGTACAGTGGGCTGACAATATGAACAACCAACATCATAATGTATTGAAAAAAAGAAAGTGATTCTATATAACTATGAATAAAATATGAATAAACACTGGCTGATTCTCAGAACTATAGAGAATGATGCTCTTCTTGCTGCGCTTATAAAAAACCAGAAAGCACTGAAATGACGGAGCCTCTTCTTATAATTAAAACAGCTCTATCACAATAAAGAGATAAAAATCCCAGTCTTGTAATCATGGCATGATGAGTCATAATTATGAAGTCCTCTGTTGAAAATATTGTGATTATTTCTTGATATGCAAAAGTTATAATTACAAGATTTTTTTTTTCATTGATAACTGAGGAAAAAATATAGTTTCTTTCCATAATCTTCTTCTGAGAGGTGGAAAATTATTCACGCAATCAATTGTTGAGAAAGCAGCTACTGGAAATTGTATTCAGGTTTGAATAGTCATGTGTCAGTATAATTTAACTGTTTCATCAAAATGATCACCTGCCAGACTCCATATGGGAGCGAAGGCCCTGCTGAGGCAGGCGTTATGTCGTTTTACAAGGAGGATGAAAGCATAACCTGGAACCTGCTGCACGGAGAGCAATGATGTGGTGCTCTTAAGTACAAAAATCTGAGCTTAAGGTCAATACTTTAAGATCCCAGGGTTGTAAAATCAATAACGTGTGGATCTTTTACTCTGTCTGTAATCTAAATTAAAACATGCAACGATTTATAAATTGTCAAAACTTTAACACTATAAGTTATTGCACTTGGACTTATTTACATTTTTTAAATGATCACTTTATTTCATGTTACTAATTAAGTTGTCAGTATTGTTTTATGACCTTGTAGATTGAACTATATGAATTATTTGATTTCAGCTGCAGCACTTTATTTTTTTTTTATGTACAACATTTATTTTGCTTATTACGGCCTTTTGTAAAAGGTGTTACTGTTGCTACTGTTTATGATGGGACTGGTCGGACTGTAGATGTCTCTGAGTAATATTTAGGTATAAGAGAAGGGTGAAAACAGTCAAGTTCACATTTTCCTGTGTTGGGCAAAAGATCTACTTCTAAGACAAACCCAATACCTACCTATCCATTTCCTAAAGTTTCCTAAAGTTTTCCTAAAGTTTTTTTTTTTTTTTATCTCAGTTTTGGTTTTTAGGCCTAATGAATGTCTCCCTCACTTCTACTTTCTTAGGCCTTGTATTTCAAATTACAGCCAAAAGCTTTAAGACACAAATTCAACACTTTATGCTCCATTTGTCATGAAATAACAAGGGAACAAGCCTCACCTGGCCATGAAACTGCCTGTCAGTCAAGTGTCAAATTATTTTCGAGATCTTGAAAATGAAGGACTATGGAAAGAAAAAAAAGGAAAGAACGGATGACTGGAATATATAAACAGTTCACTCATTTTTGAAGTAAAAACTTCTTGCATAAAGCTGAAAGTCTGCACTTCAATCACATCCCAATTGTTGCTTTTTCACATCTACTGTGGTGGTGAACAGAGACTAAACTACAAAGATTGTGTCTTTTGTCAGGTCCAACAAAAAGACACTCTCCACAATAAAACTAATTGTGGATGGTCTGTGTTTTAATCAATGTAAAGAATACACTTTATAATATTTAATTATTTGTTTTTAAATAGAAAATGTATAAAATTAGGACAAATAAAATCCAAAAGTAACATTTATATTTTGAGCTCATTTGGGAATTTTACAGGTTTAAAAAAAAATCATCCATCCTTGGAGTTTTATTGATAGCAGTACACTTTTGCTTTATTTAAGAAACAGTTATCCTTTTAAAAGCAACAAAGTGGCCGGTGAGTGTATATCCTAAAACACTTTAAAGAAATACAAGACCTTGGATGATGCCCTCATCTTCTCAAGGAAATGGACTCAGCTCTTCCAGTAAGACAGGTCATCCCTTCAGGTTAACTGCACACAGAGGTGATGCTGCAATCTCACAATGAGACAATGACAAATGTGACAGCACTTGGAGACTTGATTATCATAAAATCTATTATTCCATAGCAGACCTGCATGAGTCATAGTCTCTTTACGGTCTGATCTCCTCCTGTGATGATGGGCAGAAGCAGAAGAGCGAAACTTTGTTCCAGTTGCTTTGATTGGGCCAAACTGAGTTAGGCTCTGCTGAGAGTGCGTTTAAGAAATTATCTCTGTGAGCAGTATGACAGTTTCTGCTATGATTATATGCTTTAGTGCAGTTATTTGTCTTTTGGCTCTAACATTTATTCTGCCTAACAAAGCTCATTTAGCTTCATTCAGTCATATACTAGTTTACTTTTTAATGTACACAGTAACTCCTGTCACACATTTAATTGTATATTTTTCCATTACTGGTATTGCAAACAAATATGCTTTAACCTAAAGTACGAGTCAAGCATATATTCAGACAGGGATCCCTGTTTTTGTTTTCTTTTTCTTTTCATAGAATAAATTAAAAATAACAACAACAACAGCAATGTGTGTGTACATAAATATGGCTACTAAATAAAATTAAAAGGTCTTAAAAATGTATGTCTCAATGAAGTATGTGCATACTGTTATTTGATCTTTATATATGTACCGTTGGTAATTTTTCAAGTAGTAGTTTGTTTCTGGTAAATAATTTCACAGTGTGAACTATAATCCCTTTGATTTGATCCCCTAGTCTTGATAACATATCACACATTTAGAGTAATCAAATATAGAGGATAGATTAATACCATAAACCCACCTTTTAATTTGACTGTTTTTTTTTTTAAATTTATCTGTCATTGTCTTTAATTCTGGTTGACAATTTAAAAATCATCGGCAAACAGAAGAATATTCTTGAGTGTTGTGGACGGGCATGGGTGAAGAAGAACGCATTAAATGTTGGTACAGAGCTGCATCACTTTAAACTTTAAACACTCGGGACAAGCTCTCCAAGTGCCCGTTTTAAATAAACAAAGAGACACTCAAGTCTGGTTGTACTCATGAAATCTTAGTAATGCTTAACATTATACCCTTGCAGTTAGCTTTTATATAAGCAGTGCACTAATACAGCACAGGTCAACACATACTTATAGCTATAGGCAGCATGATATGAAGTTTGTCCTTAACTGTGTTAAACATTACAACCTGTAATAACAGAGTAATTACATATAATACCATTTGAAACCCTTCTGACAATATCTACAATACATGTAATTTAAAATGACAGATTATTTCCTCTTATGCTCTAGACATCATTTCTTGTTTCTCAGTGCGTTGCTATGCACTGTACTAGTTCAGATTCAGTAAAGTTCCACTCACTCCACTACTTTATCTACGTCCTAGCTGTAGGGTTTGCTTTGGCAGCTCCATGACAACTTTGACCAAAGTTGCGTGTAATCCTTGGGGATCAGGGAGTCCTGTGTGAAAGTGGCTAATCCCACTGGTGCCTCTAATAAGCCAAGCCTCGCATCTGCCAAAATTATTCAACAATGTCAATATTTTCCTCCCACATCACTTCACTATTCTGCTTATTATGCAGTTAAGCTCCTGCAAAGGGCACCTTTGTCTCTGAGGGAATTGACTAAAACTTCAAAAATTAAAAATTCATGAACAATTAACCTGATACGTGATTGAAGTTTATTTATTCTGATTAAACGGTTGCTGTAGCATATTACTGTGATACTTTCAGAGTCAAAACTTTTTTTTGCATACAATGGTGTAGTGTGGCAATACTGATGGGAAAGTAGGAAGAGTACGGTCAGACATAAATTCAACATGCAATGCCAGCTGGAAACTTGCAACAGCTTCATTTTTGAGCTTGATATTGATATTCAATATCAAGTTTAAGTTTTTCAGCTTATAAAACATACCTGGGTATCAAAATGAATCACTATCAATCATAGATGGACCTCAACATTATCAAAGCGGTGTGGGATCATCTTGACAGAGAACAGAACAGAAGACCAACATCCAAAAATATTACAATTACATACAACCTAAGAGTGTTCAAAGTGTGTTGAAGAATAAAGGTGTTCATGCAAAATACTGACTTTCAAGCTCATTACAACTATACAAACTTTGTTTAGGCTTCATACACTGCCGTTTTATATATGCTTGCACATGTTTAATTTTCCAATTTTTCTTTCAAAGTCTAAAGAAATGAGGGCTAATAACTTTTCCATAGTACTGTATACAAAATGTAACCAAATGAGTTTAAAGTGAAAGCTGGCTGCATTGTCCAGGTCTTCAGCAGATTGTAGTGAAAAGTCATGCACCTTAGTTTGATTTCAGCAATTTCCTGCAATATTTCCATCTGTCCACTTATGCAGTTATCTTATTCATGAAGCAAACAATGGTTATTTTCTTGATTAATGCTCTCCACAGAAACAGGATGCTGTAGTTGTCTCTACGTGCAGGGAGAGAGAGAGAGGGAGAGAGAGAGAGTCTGTCAACAACCTTCAATTCAATTCCCATTAGACACTAATTGTTTAGATTAGCGATCTTAGTTTGTTAGGCTGCAGCTTATGCTGACCCAATGCATGCATTTGCAATCTGAGATAGTTTCCTGCTTGTTACTAATTGCTATTCAGTCCCCACAAGACCACAACTGATGACGCCATTGATGCGTCAGGTACGCACTGTACTGTATCCTGTTTCCTCTGGTCCCCACAGTGATCAGGTAATTACTATCAAAATCTCATCCACTGACAAAACATTTACTGGTGGGATTACATTGGATTTGGTAATAACTGAATATTTCATTAGTCTTAAACAGGGAAGTGAAAATGCAATATCATCCACCAGGCGAACAAACCGCCCCGAGGGGTCAAGTAGTTTTTTTTTTTTATGTGAAACATGTCATGAAAGGCATAATATAATCATCTCACATGAGTCTCATGTGTTGATCACGCCTGCATGGTACCACAAAAACAAAACTGTGTATTTTGTTGGACACACTTCACTTGTTTGCTTTTTATATGGAGACATCTGTTGATCTTGGAACCACAGCTTTCCTATTTTGTATATTAGTACAGAATAATCGAAGTATCCTACTTACGTCTGAAGAAACTAGCATCTAGATAAAGAAGGTATTAAACCACAGGCAATTACATCAACAGAATTCTTTTTTACAACACTTCAAAGAGAATGCCAAAGATAGCAGGTAAAAGATTTTCTTTTATACCCAGTGCTGAGTATAAATAATTCAATTGGTTCTGCAGCTAGGGAGCAAATTAAATGTCTGATAAGGAGTAATTCCTGGAGAATTCACTCGCTATCTAAGCAGAGGCCTATTTCTCACACCGAGTCATCATTGAAGTGGCTGGGTGAAGGTGACAGAGAGCAGAGGTGGTGCTGCCTCTCTGAGTGTTGACCTGTGATGACTGGGGAATCAGAGGCAGGTTAGTGGATGCTGGCTCGGACTTTGATGACCTCTAATACTAAGGAATCAGGTTGCAAGTCCTGTCTGGTAGCAGATAATTATGTGCGCGTGTGTGGGCCTAAATAGATTAATGAGTAAATAAATAAATAAATAACTTAATAAATATGTAAATAACCCAGCCCACCCTCTACACCACTTAATGAACAGCTAGCAAAACATTTTCTGTAATTTTTCTTGTTGGACTATTTTGTATTTAATATATTGAGCTGTTTGAATGTATGTAACCTGTTTTCTTCACTGATGTGTGCAGTTTTGACTGCTGTGAAACAATCATTTTCCAGGTTTTGGGATAAAGACATTATAGCTTATCTCATCTTATCTGATTTAATTTGATGCACAGTCTTTACATGAGGAAAAATGGCTGCTGACCATAACCTGAAATTTAACACAGGCATGTGGGAGGGACGTCCTCTCCAAGCAGCAAGAATCTGAAAAGTTCTTTTTAGCACTAGATCCATGAATTCATTCTTCATCTATAACGACTTCAAAGGCAGCTACCTAATCTCTACTGTTATGTATCTCTTAGTCATTGATGGATGTGTTATTTTATCTATAACAACCTTAGTTTCAGGGTGGCTGGAGAGAAGAATTAGTCTTAATCAACCAAAGAGGAGAGAAAAAAAAAAAAGCAGGAAAATCTACGACCTGACTGAAAGAAGCATTTCATGGTTTCAATAAATAATAAATAAGTTCAGTACTTCTCATTTCTGACACTATAAAGATCGTATGATCAGCAGTGCAAAACATTTCCTTGACAAATAGAGCTTGATATTACTCCGCCATGGTGCAGTGTTCCCATAGAGCTGTCAAATTACTCTGTATAAACTACTGCTATACAATAATTAAATAAAAAATACAAAAATGACAAAAAGTACATTTCTATTAAAGACAAACAAAAAACTTTATTAATCTTAAAAGAATACAACACTCAACTATTTATCAAAATAAACCCAGTCAGGAGCTTAAGTTAATATTTTAATGAACTCACTATTGAACAAATAAACAAACGGAAATATAATAAATGGAAACGAGTGCAGGTTTGACATTTATATGGGCTTATGAGTTCCAGAGACAGATCTCTCATGGCAGCTAGGAACTGCGAGGGAAGTCTTTGTCCCCAACATATTAAATGAACATTACAAATATATTTAAATTCCAGTGGTGTTTGTAACACTGTTTTAGAAAGAAATAAAAGAAACAAATTTATTCCCTTATCACTTTGCTGCAACTCAGTTACTTAAAGTTTTCAGTCATGGCATTAATACGGTGGATTTACTTCACTAGTTTGATCAAAGTGATAATTTGGAGAAATCCTTTTTACTGTGACAGCTGCATGGTTGTTGTACAAGCAGCACACAAAAAGCATTAAATACTGAATGTAACAAGCATGACGTGCTGTGTGGGATCTGGCTGTGGGTGCTATTATTGTTAGCAGTTATAAAGTTAGCAGACATGCCCATTCTTCTTCTTTTTTCTTTTCTTTTCTTTTCCAAAACTAAACACACCATTTAAGTGGGTATTAAATGCATGACAAGGACTCAACAGATTTCTTGTCTTACTCCAAACCTGCTGGAAATGTAGTTGGAAATGCAGGCTAAAGAATAATTAAAATAGCTGCCTATGTGGCGATAATTCATTTGTCCACTGAAAAATAAGGTCCAAATTTAACAGTCTTTTTTGTTGCCTTGCTCTTTGAGTCCTTAAATGGCCTGTGGCTCAGTAAAGAGGAGTGTGAAACGAGAAACCTCAGCTGTGTAAACCTTTGTAAGGCTAGGAAAGTTAATACACTTCCCTCCCTTTAGGATGTCAAATGCTACGTGGACAAATAATCTAGAAATTGTAACATAGAGTTTCCCAGTATTTAGTTTTTCTCTTAAATGCAAACATTCTGCAGTGCCCGTCTTCCAATACAAGATCAATATAAGTGTTGATATATGGTTTATTGCATACATGTTTATTTGAATCATATGTAACATTCTCACCTGGGGAGCCTTTTGGTCAATGTTTGCTAATAAACTGACATAACAAGTCATCCTGATTGTCTTTTTATCAGTTTAACTAATTGCTTAAACTTGATACATGATCAACCACCATTTACTGGCGTAGGGTTTGAATTACATAGTGAAACAAAGTAGTATTTTCAGTGTAATCCTGGGTTTGCTGTGGATTGTTGTTGGCAGACTGCCCCATCTTATGTTTTTTTGTGTACAAGGGCACATTATGTGTTGACACTGTTGTCCTAAGTGGGCCCCAGGGAGAGCTTTTGTGTCTTTTTCAAAAGTACTAGGGCAACATGTAATATGACGATTAATGTGGTTGAACTTATGACAGCTGACCGGAGAACAAAGATCAAGAACTTCATTCAAGCTGTCAGGTCAG
>VURO01003571.1:23033-37378 GCA_015108175.1 Pelvicachromis taeniatus | reverse complement strand
CATGCACACATGCACACACACTTACACACACACACACATGCACACACACACACACACACACACACACACACACACACACACACACACACACACACACACACACACACACACACACACACACACACACACACACACACACACACACACACACTGCTGCTGTTAGCTGTTGTTAGAGAGGATAGATGAAAAGGCCTTTTGTGGCTGGGAGGTCAGCGCTATTGACCAGTAGATGTGTGAGTAGAGTCGGAGGTTGGCTTTCCCACAGTCTCTCTGTCCACTCACAGCCTAATACCCTCGGTCAACAATCGAAGTGTGCCATGGGTGAACAAGCAGGAGTTTTATTGTCTGTACACAAAGAAGAGGCGCGAGAATAAAAATTCAGGAATTTCATTTCAAGATCACCCAACATATAAACTCTCCATTTGAATCCATGCAAAGACACGTTTACACCTGTACCTGCAAACTGCTGTGGCCAACGTTTCACCGTGCTCTTTGCTGTGTTTGTCTTTCGTTACACTAAAATCAACAAACCACTAAAGTCACCCGAACACCAGCAGAGTCAAGGTTTCATTTGGGATGTGGGTCAACTTTTAATGATATTTTTTCAAAGAGACAGAAATGTGCACACAAAGAAACTATATAAATCATTGTGGTGTGAAAACTAAGAAATTGCCTTTTCCACACTAGCAATTAAATCTATAATACTATCTTTTCTTTCAGCATCTTTTCCCCTGACACCACCAGTGCATTAATGCATCCTGTTTAATTATTCCCTGGGTGCATATCAGGAGCTTCTGCCCACATTCCCCAGAGTAAATGCAGACTGAGATAAGCAGCAGCTCCCGATAAGAGATGGACAGCACTTCATTCTCAGTCTGGAATGGTTTTATCTCCACTGAGCCAGCCTCTGATTGCTTCGCTTCTCAGCTATTGATACATCTTCATCTGACACAAGCTCCAATACTGCCTAATTAACGTGCCTTTGCTATGCTAATGACACGCTATTAAGTGAAGAGCAGCTCCAGAGCACCAGAGCTGATAGTGTCATCCAAAAAGAAGCTGATCGCTTCACCTACACAGCCATGTCTCCATGCATCACCAACCACGCCTCCTTCCACCACATCACAACCTGTGACAGGAGATACCAAAGTTAGCCCCTCTGGAGATTTAAAAAGAGAGATCTGAATGAAATGCAGGTTAAAAAAAAAAAGTTCACATAAGAACATAAGCGTCCTTTTTTTTTATTTTAGGAGAAGAATTTATTTGATGAAATTCGAAGAGGTAGCAAACAGTGGCTTTGATTTTTCATTTCAATGCATTACACTGTGCTGTTACAATACTAAGTGTTGGAAGCATGAATTTACAGTCAAACACAAGCTAGTACAATGTTATTATGATATAATATGTATACACGTGTGAGTAATTGTGAATATAGTATGTAGGCCATAAATCTGGGCACTGTGGAGCGTGTGTGTGTTTTACTTAGTAGCATGGAGGACTGCTTTAGTTTCTAATATGCCATTTGTTGGCTAAGGTCAGCTGATTATTTTCTGAGGCACCATCTATCTTTGCATTGCAGATGAAATACATCTTGTCGTGTGTAACTGATTAAATGAAGACAAATTGCTGGCTTATTTTTATGTGTTTTTCTGTTCACGTTCATTAGACTAACTCAATGAAATTCTATCACATTTCCTGATTATGAAATCTTCAAACCAAACAAGGACAATTTGTGTACAGCAGTGTTGACGAAACCCATGTTTAAATTTGCTGTTTAGATATGTACTGACAGAAACCTCCTTATATCTGTTGCCTTGTAGATCAAACCATTAATGACCATCTCCACATTCATTTTTAAAAGAGATGTTTAAATAAAAATGCAATAAAAGAGGCGACTAAGAGTGTTTCTTTTTGAAAAGAAAATAAACTGGTATTTTTTAATTCCCTGTGATAGTTCCAATGTTGACTTTTTTCATGAAATATTTATAACATTGGAAAAAAATTCAACAACCATTTTTTTAATGATTGTTTCTTTTTATTTTTAATTGTCGTACAAATGTTAGAAATGAGTTTTAAGAACCTTTACATGATAGCAGAACAGCAATATAAGCATCTCGGTACAACATGTTAAAAAAGTGTAAACCCACCTACACGCAAAACACACGCTTTGTAATCATACTGACACATCAAGTTTGGCATAGATACATCACAACAGATGAGAAATATTCTCCACAGCAGCTGTCCATAAACACAGCATGGCAGACACATATACAGTAACATCGAGTAGTCCAAAGATAAAACTCCACTGGAGTAAACAACAAAACTATCAATACTCAAAATCAAAATCAACCTCCAGCTTTAAACGCAAAGGGAAAGTACATATTAAGAGTCACAGCGGGATCTTCAGCTATGTGAGAGTCGTTGCTTTTACTTGTCCATCAATGTGATGAGACGCTAAGGAAACCCATCAGGAATGAGCAGGCTGGAAAAATATATTTCCTACATAGTGAGGGAGAGTTCAGCATCCCTCATGTCTCAGTCTCTGCCTCTACCAAGGCCTCCACACGGGGCCTCTGCTCCCGCTGTCCTGCACTGTGGTGGGCCTGAGTGTGAAACAGACTGGGGAGGAGCTGCTGGCTTTCTGGGCTTGAAGGAGTTTCTGGTCCTGCTGCTGCTGCTGGAGGCCCTGCAGAGGAGCGAGAGAAGCCTCTGAGCCACCTGAAAGGAAGTGCACAGGGTCCCTCCAGCACTGAGAGTAGCCCTGGTTGTAGTCACTCTTACAGAGGCCTGTCTGCAGCTGCTGCCTCAGGAAGCTCACAGTCATCTCCAAGATGTCAGCCTTCTCTAGCTTGGAGTTGGGCTCTTGCTTGTGAAACTCCTTCTCCAGAATGACTTTGAGCTGCTCGATGCAGCTGTTAATGCGATCCCTGCGCATTTTCTCCACAATGGGTTTCCTCATCTGAGAAGCAGAAGGCAGACAAGTAAGCTCACGATTCAAGTCAGCAATGTACAAGCTGATCTAAAAATCCCCTGTGGTACTCACTTTAATGTTATCCTTCTCAGAGATCCTGATGTGGTGAACAGAGGAGTAGTTTGTTGAGTAAGGAGCCATGTCTCTGCAGAGGTGAAGTGAGCAGCTTCTTCTGGGCAAGCAGTGTGAGCTCTGATGTCTCTGGAGGAGCCGCTCCTCATTTTATACTGAGAGATTAGCATAACAAAGTCATGTGGCTGAGGCAGGGCTGGGGTTCCCACACTCTGACCAGTGGGACTCCCAACAATAACAATGGAGGACATGTCAATAACTCAGAGAGCATTTATCTGTGCTGGGCATGTTTCCCAAGATAAGCAACAGGTAATTAACCCTTAATCAGAGGTGTTATCTCAGAATTTATATCAACTGCATTGATCAGATTTTTTTTGTTTGTTTTTTCATTGTGATCAGAGGCAGCGAAATACACAAAAGAGAGAATCTCTCCAGGGGGAGGGGGTGACTGCAGTTAAGGACCAAACTGCAATAAAACAATATAAATGCCCCCTTCAAAGAACACTTGAGCATTTTACTGCTCAGACAGCAAAGTGTGGACAGGACAGAAAATGTTGTTTTTGGAATAATAAAGGCCTACAGTATGACTCCAGGCAGTCCCATCAAAGTTAGGCTGAAGGAAGTTTCCAATGAGGAAGTAAAACAAGGTGAGAGGACAGAGCAATCAAAGAAGTCTCAGATGAAATTTGTCGTCTGCCACCTGTTGCTTTTCCAACTCCGCCCCCACTCAAGCCTTGACATTAAGGTTTCCCACGGGGATCACGAGTGAGGGAAAGCTTCAGCAGTGTATCTCGCACAGAGGCGCCCATATTCAAAGCTACAGCCGACCCAGGTGTGAAAGGAGGTGAGTGGCGCAAGGTGTCTGGCCCGAGCCGGCCCGACCAACGCGTGCGCTTCAAAATACCCAACGAGCGATTTCTTGCGCTTGTGTTGACGCACAGCGTGAGGCGTTTACTCAGCCTGTTGTTCCTCTTATTAAAGACAAACAGGGGCGGGAGCGCATATTAGCCATGTTTATATTTGCCCTCATATAGAAAGGCAAACAAGGAAAGACCCAAAAGTGCCACCCTGCTGGAGAGAGTCACCGAATCATGAATTTATCACAAAACAAATTAATTTATCACATTTTGCAGATATCTTTATCACTGGTCATGACTGCTTCTGAAAAATTGGTGGCAGCCTTTAATCAAAAGTCACTGCCTCGCTTCCCCCGAGGCTCTGCAGACTCTGTGGTAAATGAACTGTGTCAAATTAGTGTCAAGTTAATGGCATTATGAGCGGAGCTGGCAGTGTGCCTCTGAGGGTCTCCATCATTGGCTGGCCCCAGATGTGAAGCTGGCCTTGTGGGCGCAGTGTGAGTAGTCCCATCTCCCCGGTTTCCCACCAGCCCCCAACATCAGGCTAAATGGGCTACAAAAGCCACGCCGCTCCTCCACGCTCCGAGGAATGTTAATTGATCTTTTGTTGCAGCTCAAACAGAAACTCTGTGTCCTGGTCCATCTGGGAAAAATCAAGTCAACTGGCTTCACTGCCTGTCTGTATGGAGGTTTTGGTCTGTGCTTTCAGTTACCCATGTATAGTGCTGAGAGAAGTACTAAAGGTTTCATCACAAAAGAAGAATTGCAGAGTACTGTTAAAAGTCTCGGGCTACCCCTTGATTTCTTTATAGTTTGCTTCCAAGGAGCCAGACTTTGTTTTTGTAATCTTTTAAAGTGTCGTAAAAAACGTATTTTCAATTGTATAATATAATATATTATAATTTAATATAAACCTACTTCTTTAATGAACTGTATGAAAAACGCTAAAAAATAACACAGCTTGAGAGTCATAAAATAATAACAAGGTGATTCCCAAAGAGCTGTTAGTTGCAAACTTGGTATATTACTGCACAGTGTGAAGTGTGTCTTTAGTGGCATGCCTAAAAAAAAACCCAAAACAATTTACAGCAGATGTACATTATCTGAAAGTCATGTCCTTTAGAAATAGGGAAAATACAAAGAACGCTTTAACACGAGATCTGATGGATGTATCTGTCCCTTCAGTTGATCCATCTACTGTTCATCGAAGCCTCATCAGAAGTGGTCTCAGTGGAAGGGTGGCTGTCAGGAAGCCATTTATAAAGAGGGGAAACAGAGAGAAGGCTGAGGGAATGACAAATTACACCAGAACTGGACTGAAAGTCAGAGACAACAGGTCTGGTGGAGTGATGAAATCAAAATCAACATTTATGGTTCGAGTCTTCATCAATATGTACAGAGGAGGTCAGGAGAGAGGTACAGATGGGTGTGTATACACCCATCTGTGCGTCAGCCAGTGGTTTGAGATCTTGTCAAAATTGCTGGAATTATGAACACATAAAAGAGTTCAGGCTGTGTTTTCACAGCAAATACTGGAATTTATTAGAATTATACGATTGGCTGTTTTTGTCTCTATTTTCATATCTGCTTGCACATTTTTCCCATTTTGAGGGGCGTCTCAAGACTTTTGTACAGCAGTGAGTCCCCTGTTTTTTTTCTCTTTATAACATGGTACATATGTGTGGCCTATATCAGCAATACTGCTAAAAACAGTTGTCATTACTATAAAATCTGAAAATGCAGTAACTTTCAATGAGCCCAGCGATTTTTAAATTTCTTTTTTTTTCTCTTTGTCATCATGTCGGTGCAAAGTTCTCCTCCTTTGGAAGTTGGTGTGCACTACATGGCTGCTGGGGGTCTTTGTCTACAAGTGTGTGGGAAGACGAGTCCCCCTCCCACCAGCCGCCTGAGAGCGCTGAATTCCTGCCATAAAGTCTCGGCCATTGCTCAGACCTGCGGCGGCACAGAGCTGCTTCCCGTCAGCCATCTCTCTGTGAGTGTGGTATCTCCCGTTTCCCACACTCTGCGCCTATTCACTGGTCCCAAGATGGGAACAATAGAAGTGTGTCTTGTTACACATCACATTAGCTACGGTGTTTGATCTCCTGTTGAAGGGGAGGGGGGGGGGGCAGCTTCAGCCAGACCATCTGGCCTGGCAAACTAGACCCTGAGAAAGTCCCACATTCTCCACAACTTCAGCGCACACAAATAGTTGTGAAAGACTTTTGTGGTACTTCAGAGATAATTCAAGCACTACACAACATACCAAGACCATCACAACAGAGAAAAGTGCCATATGTGGCCTGCAGGGGTGTCTACATACTGATTTTTGATTTTTTTTTAAGCACCTGTTGATCACCAGGTCGGATAAGATGACATGTTAATGATACCTGTGGTAAATGTTAGGCACGAGAAAGCAGAGACTGATTCAAAATCACCTGCAGCTAAACAAGACATTCTCCTGATTAATGATTCAATGAAAGTTAACAATTCAAACTCTTTAGTTGCATTCTGTTCAAATGGCTGACACTTAAAATGACTTGAAAATGTAGTCACTTAGTAAGAATTATAATTTGATTTAATCACATTCAGCTCCACCAGACCTGTGCAAACAGGCACCATGGCAGGAAAAAAACAAGACAGTCTTATATATTTTAGTTGCCATCACTCTTTAAATGGTGAAAACGTGCATCTAATTGGAGTTTCTGTTGTATCTCCATTTTATTTTCCCCATTTCTTAAGTCTTTGCAGTGTTTAGAAGGTTCAGAGTGATGTTAGTGACTCATTGCTGGAACCATAGATGCATAAATGGTGATCAAACCACCAAATATTCAGCACTAACCTAACAAATCTTTACAAGAAGCAAGGCTCAGTCCTTACACCGACCTAAAGCTGCGGTCAGTTCTGGTATGACTGGATTTAAGTTTTTGACCCCACTGCACCAGCTCCCCTCTCTGTCTCTCACTCTGGTGTACAGAAATTAGTCAATCAGTAATAAGCCAAGACAACTTTAGCACTGTAGTTTTCAAGAAAGCACATTGCGATTACTTATGTTTGCAGAACTTCATCAGAAGTTTCTCATTTATTTTTTTTCAATATCAAACTCCTCAAGGAAGCAGTAAATCCAACTCTTTTCACAAAGATCGATATCAGCGCAAAAGGCCTTTATAAAAGGCATTGTTATGAAGATTTAAAAAAAAAATCATTATGAACATTGCAAGTGGACAGGTAACGGTTACAGTATCAGTATTTGTCATACACAGGCCAAATGATGGTTACAAAAAGAACAAAATATAATCGTTACAAGATTTACAGTACAGGTGGATCCATGGGATCTCTCTATGGCTTGTTTTTGATTCATCAACAGCAAACTGATGAAACACGTCAATCAGTGACACTCAGCATCAAGGATAGACAGTAAACACATCAATCAGTGTCTTGGACACTTAAATAGTTTCAAACCAATGTGGTTAATATAATTCAGTGATGTTTGCAAAACAAACCAAACGTCAGGAGCAGTTTTCCCACAAGGACAATTAATGAGCAGACAGAATGAGCAGTCCAAATAATAAAGCACGTATCATATATAATACACTAAATAATTTCAGTCCTTCCAAAGGAGTACTGGCACATCGTGCTGATTTCACCATAAAATAAAACACTTGACAATATTGAATCTCCTGCTAAAGCAGAAGGAAGCAGACTTCTCTATAAGTCCTTAACTCTCTGTCCATGACGTTCACAGACGTAGTTCTCTCTCGGTTCATGGGTGATGCTGCCTCCGTGTTACCAGGGCCTCCACAGAGCACAGCTGACCTGGCTTACACCCTTACTGGAGCTGACCTGATGGAGCGGGGAGCCAGGAGGGGAGGGGAGGTTGCATGGACTGTGGCTGGTCCCGCTGGATGCCTGCAGGCCATGAAAGTGGCTGAGCAGTAGGCTGTGGGCCTGAGTCTGGACCTGACAGTGGGACAGGAAGCTGACAGCCTCCTGCACACAGTGGGAGTAACCGTCGCTAGCTGCCATTGGGCTAGAGGTCAAGCCGGCCTGCTTCTGCTGCTGGTGCCAGTTTCTCAGATATGACACGGCCATCTCCAGGATGTCAGCCTTCTCCTGCTTGGAGTCGGGCTGCTGCCTGAGGAACTCGGGGCCCAGCAGGGATTTCAGCTGCTCGATGCTGGTGTTGATGCGGTCTCTGCGCAGTTTCTCCACCATTGGCTTTCTCAGCTGAAGAAAAGAAGAAAAAAAGGTATTTTAGCCAAACTGAACATTGATTTTATTTGAATTATTTGTACCAACACAAAACCAGTTATGAGACTTTTCTGAAAGAAAGTATTTACCTTGTGAGCAGGGGTTTGGTGTTCCTTGTTTGCTTGCCCAAAAACAGAGGGAGCCATTGCTGTGGAGTCAGGGTCTCTACACAGGTTGAAGAGCCGGATTGGATCTGAGCTGCCTTCTCCTCTCCTCTGCCACTGCCCTGTATTTATACACCCAAATCTCCATATGAATGTGTGAGTCTTAGGCTTGATGGAGTTTCTCACAGTCCCCGGGCCAATGGGAGTGCTGGGAAGGGCTTTGAGGAACGCAGGGCTGCCACATGCTCAATGAAGTGTTTATAGCCGTGGGGACAATGAGTGTGTCTCTGGGGAGCAGGTGGAGAAATAGACCGCGAGAGAAAAAGCCCTGGGTGGAGTGGGCAGAGGGGGGAGGGGGGCTGAGGGGGGGTAGCTGGGAGACTGACCTGGTGCTTGTGCTGATATGGGAAAGTGGTGACCCCAGAGGGAAGCATGCCGCTGTCTCATGTCATCTTTGCCGCCACGTAATTGAAGACAAAGTGCCTCTGCCACCAGGCACACGTGGGTGTTACAGAGGGCCAAGCATTAGAGAAAGACCAGCATGCAGCTACTTCCACCAGACTTTCCTCGCGGAGCTGTGCAACAGGTTGAGGAGCCTCAAAGAGAAAGAAACTCAAAGCAACTCAAAAAATATTCAGCTGAAAAAGAAAAGAGAATATTTAGACTGAGTATTTAACTCTTGTCTGAGTTTTAGATAATCTGATTAAACTGTTATATATTTGCAAAGTGTTTCTTAATCCAAGGTTTCGCGCAATCCTTGAGAGACCGCTGTATAATCTAACCCCAATGAAGCTGAAGTATTGGTGATTAATCACAGCTAATTTTCATTACGTTCACCAATCGCAAGCATTTTAATAGATGTTTTTGACATCTAAAGTCTGTGAAGACGATGCAAAGCGTCTCTTTCTCCGATAAAAACAAAAACCCTGCCACACAAAAAGTACTGCCATTCAAAATTTTTCCTGTTATAATGACTCATTAGTGATCCCTTTGATGTTCAGTTTGTCAGCTTTAATCTGATGAACGTGATTAGAGCCGTGTGTGAATTGTAAAGTGCTTCAGCTATAAGCTTTCACACTCCCGGCACATGCTGACACATCAGGCAACCTCCCCACAAACTCATGCAGACAGCCACACTCTTATTCACTTTCCCTACCCCACACACACACACCCACACCCACACAGCTGGCTGACCTGCATGCCGCTGGCCACGTCTCAGTCACACGCTCCCTTCCTGCCTGTGTGGAACGTGGGAGCCGCTGTGGTCCCAGGCTTCCCACACTTCAGTGTTTAATGACTCTGAGGCTGCCTGCACAAAGGAAGTGTGCCCCATCGCACAAAGATTGAGTGACCAACCCCCCCTTCAAGCCCCACTAACAACACAGGCACGCACACACCCAGGAAAACGGGGCTGTCAACAGGGCTTCCAGGCACACCATCTGGATGGATTGTATGCCATTGTCGGCCGATCAAGCGCGGGAGATGTTTACCGTGAGAATTGGAGAGGCTGAAATAGAGACAGAAAGTTAAAGAAGAAGAATAGGGAGGGTGTGTGTGTGTGTAGGTTGGGAAACTTTGTGGATAGGATGCTTAACTTTTTTTTCTTTTTTTTAAGAATATATGAATAAAAACCTTAGGTTGTTTGACATGAAAAGTTTAAGAAGTTGAGAAAAAGTGAAAACCACTTCACTTTCTTAAGTTGTTGCATTAGAAGAGAGATTATTCTATATTAAAGACTCATATAACAGGCACTAACAACACATAAGTACTGTGATGATGCTTTTTGTTGCCCTCACACAAATAACAAAAACGGATCTAAATATTTAGGCTCCATATCTGGAAACTCTGTCCACCAAGCTGCTGAATGAACGTCTTTCTCCTCCAGGAGGAACGTCCTCAGACAGATGTTGTTCTCCACGTTCCCACCACATATCACTCCCAGTGGATACAATAACAAGGATATCACCCTCGACAAGGCAAGCATGGGCCCCTCCCACCTGTTTGTTTGGATTGGGGCCATTGTAGCCCAATGAATTCAACTAATTCATTCACATCCTATTGTCATAATGCTGCTTTGTGATTGGCCAAACACTGTGAGAACCAACATCACATTAAATCAGTGGGAAAGTTGGCATAAGTATATAAATGAGGGAGGTCTCTGTGGGTAAAATTATAACCCTCAAAGTTTTCTTGTAACCCACAAGGGCCTGGACTTGCGGGACGCCATCCGACTGCATATTCGCCATGAGGGATCACCACACAACGTAAGTTCAATTACAAGAACATTTATGGTAGAAGTGGATCATCCTAAGGTTGATCCTAGTTTTCAATAGGTGTCACAGCAATGCTTCTTCCACTATCTGTGAATGTGACTCAAAAGTCATTGAAAGTTTTGGTTTTCTTTTTTTTTTTAAATGATGAATGAATGTTACCAAAACCTTTTCTACATGTACTGCCATTATTTAAGCATGCTGATAGTTTTCTCTTGGAAACAACTACATTTGAATATCTTCTTTGCATCCACCATTAATCTGATGTTTCTCCGTCTCCTTCCACAGCCTGTGTAAGATGATGATTTTGGAAAGAAAGTGCGAAGACAGAGCAGTGAGGCTCCGCTCCACGTTAGAGAGCCAACTAAGCACTGGAATGAGCGGCTCTGATGTGTGGGACAAGACAGTCTCCTTTTTCACAGTGAAGAAGGCCTTCATTTTTCAGAATGGCTACACGAAATCCTCCAGAGAAGCCATGAGGCTGTTCCATTCACCTGCTGATGATGTGGCGCCTTTGTGTTGCCAGTAAAAAGTGCACCCAAAGAGGGTTGAAATATGAAGACGAGGAAAACATAGCATCAAGGCATTTTTAAAAACTTTTTTCAAATGGTGGAAAAGATGGGAGTTCTCATTATCTGTGACCACCACCTACACTGTGATCCTATTGGTCATTGTACTGGCTCTAGAAATTTGCATGTTACGCCTTAAATCTAAGTACTTCTTAGAACCTTAAGATAATGTTATTACAGTTTTATCAAACTGAGTCATATTCCTTTGTATAAAGGGTAAAAGTTATTTTTATGCTAATGCATACTTTCTGTAAATGTTTAAGATATTGTCAGTCATGTATAAAATTTGTTGCTGAAAGCCGTAAGTGAAAAGTGCAATATGTGCTTTCCTGTGCAATTTAAATAAAGTGACATGATTTCCTATCATGGGCTGCTTGTTTTTTTTGTTTTGTTTTTTAAACACCTGTATTAATAGATTTAAAAAATATATATTTTTTAAATGATTTCTTTGTTTTGTTTCTCTGGCACTTTCAAATCTAAACGCTAAAATTATGATTATGTTAATGAGCCCAGAAAGGTTTGATTTCCATATCTTGCACTTTAGTATTGTAAGTGTGTGAATTAATGCCATAACACTTCACATGTGTATTTAAAATGGCTGTTAAATACATTTCTGGAGATTTCATCTTGTGCATGAAAAGCAGGAAATAATCAGGTTGGGGATTTACCCTCATCTTACACCACTACGCACATGCCTACATTTTGAATGAAAACCATAGCGATTAATGGAATAGCTCTCCAGATTTCTTGAAGGACATTCTGACTGAAAAAGCATCCTAGGTGCAGACCTTCAGAGAGCCTGGGGAACTATTCCTCAAGACCACCTAAAGTTTTAAGAAAATCTGTCGCCTTTGAAGCAAAATATAAAGAAATGAATTTTAATGAAACCGTCAAAGACTAAATAAATCCAGCAGGTATGAGATCTAATTTCAAATACGCTTTTCACATTATTTAGAGTTAATTTCTGCTCTGTGCATTTTTACAGACAGCAGTGTTACGAGCACTGTCATATGATTAAAAGTAAACAAAGTTGCAGGTTTTAAATATTTTTCCCCCCCAAGTGTAGAAACCAGCCGGAACAGAAGGTTACCCTGAATCAGATTTGGAATTATTACGGCTTTATTAATGATAGGCTAAATTCAAAAAGCAGACATTCAGCAACATTTAAACATCGTATAGCAGCGGGAATAGGCGAATTAACAAGAAACTGGGTGAACTCCACACCATGCATTCAGCTCTTGAGTACAAGGGTGCTGTATTAACTGTAAGTTGAAAGTTTGCTCAACTGTTGAGGGTAAAAGTGAGACTTTGCTTTCCAGAAATCTGCTCTGGAAACTGACGTGTTTCCAGGAAAACCAAAACCTAAATTATAGAGTGCAGAGAGGCTGGAGAGGAAAAAAAAAAGTCAAAACAATTAGTCAAAGAGAAAAGTGTTAAGGATATAATGTAGGTCTATGTTTATTATTCATTTAGACAAGTCTGGTGTTTCATTGCAACAGATAGAAATGTTTTCATCAATCCAAAGTTTACTTCATCACCGAGGCATAGCTTTATAGAAGAAATTAAAACACTTCATTGTTATTTTCCCCTCTTTGCTTCCGGGGCCGATAACAGAAACAAACTGCTTTTTTGTTTCCCTGTCCATCAACTCAAATTCCAGTTAGACCCTACATGAAGATCAAACAGCAAAAGCCCAGAAGAAAAGGACAGGTTAGCTTGCAACCATGTGACAGTGAAACCTTCTTCCATTTAAAAAAACAAAACAAAACAAAAAAAACCCAGACCAAAAACAAACTTAAAGCAAAAGAAACAAAGAAAAAAAGAAAAAAAAAAACCCAACAAAAAGGAAAATGAGATAAAATCAAATGCCACTCTTCCTAGATGGTGGGTCAAATACCAAAAACATTTTAGTTATTGTACCCCAAAGCGAGGGGGATGAGTTTAAAGCCAAAAGATAGGATCACCCCAAAACAGAATTCAGCTGTTCCCATCAACAAAAAAAATTATTATTTCTTCTTTTCACGTGAATCATTAAATTTAGCCGGCCTTTCTTTAATAATCTAGGCCATCATAAAGAGACAGATGCCTTGACGGTGACAGCTGTGAATGGTTGTGGCTGGATGGTCGGCAGAACCCTGCATCTTTTTTCTCAGGCTTCCTGAAACAAAACAAGTTGTGATCTCAACTCTAGTCTGAACAATACTGCAAATTCTGTTTTGTGTGCCCTCTCCAACCTTTAACAGCACACCGTTTCTGTGTTAAACTTTACAGAGATGGATCTTCTCTCTCTCTCTTTTTTTTTTTTTAAAACTACACATAGTTTCTGCTTAAAGGTAATTTAAAGATGTCATATGGGAGTGGGAGTTAAGTAGGAAGTGTGGTGTATACACTGTGAGTATCAGTGTGTAAAAAGAGTAAATTTTTGTTCAGCTGGTAGGCGTCCAGATGATAGTTGCAGGGGTGTTTTTTTTTTTTGAGGGGTTGTGGTTAGAGATTGGCCATTAGGGCAAAGAGTTCAACAAATCCTGTAGGAAGAGGTCCGGGTCTGGAATTTCAGAGAGGAGACCTGAAAAACAAAGAGTTTAATGGTAACAATCCAACCAACACCATAGTTTAGTATTCACACCAGATAAAAAAAAAAAAGTGTCAAAATTAAAAGAAAAATGGCACCAGAAAAGAGCTTGTTTATACTTCTGCACTGAATAATACAAATCCTCTGATTCACAGACAGCATTTATTTAGACATGTCTGTAGTGGGATAGATTTCACTACCAAAACTTTCTTTGTTGGTGGGTTTTCACTATCAGACGATTCATTATCTTGTCTAAAGAAGGAGTGGTACCAGCCAGAAACATGTAGGAGGAGCAGTCATTAACCTCTGCATCAACACAAAGTGACGTGCATGTCTACAGTACAAGTTACAGTGTAAAGGTTTGTGGACATATTGATGATGTGGATTTAATGCAGAAGTGCATAATACTGCATTGAATTAGTGTTTTTTCCAAAACAAAGTGCATCATAGAATGTGAACAGGGTGTGCGTGTATACTGACCTACAACATCAAAGAACTCTGACAGGGATTCAGCGGGCATGAGTTCATCCTGGAAAGCCCTGAGCACACGCTCTGAGGCCTCATAGATGGGCATGTCATTGTGACGGACATATTCGGCCAGTGAGAAGGACCAGCCGCCCTCTGTGTTGCTGGTGGGTACTTTCTATAAAAAAAAAAAAAAAATCAAGAACAGACATCA
>VURO01003569.1:0-10758 GCA_015108175.1 Pelvicachromis taeniatus | reverse complement strand
ACACAGAGGAGGAAGGTGGAGGGCTGAGGGCTGCTGTTCTGTGTCGAGGAGCCCTCGGAGTAAAAACTGCTGGTCTCTGGTCCTCTTGTCTGCCTGTCCATCCTCCTCCGAGACGAACGGAGAGCCAGGGCATGCAGTCGGAGAGGAGACGGAGGAAACGGCGAGGAGAAGAGGAGTGGTTTCTATCTGCTGAGGCTAACCGGCAGGCTGTCCCTCTTCCTGCGTCGCCAAGTGTTGCGGTGATACTGCGCGTGTCCACGGTTAGCCAGAACAGCGTTGTTGACCAGTGGCGGGTTGTGGAAGCCCTTCACGTTGAACTTGGCACCGTTCTGAAGAGAGATGGAGACGAGGAGAAGACGGGAGGGAAAAGGATCAAAGCTTTGAGACCAACAGATTTGTGTGCGGACTTGTTGTCTTTGTGTTTAAGCATGAACGCATCCACAGCTCAGAAATAAATGCACGCCTGAGCTAGAAGGCAGGAATAGATATACAAGCTGTCGGTGGTGTGAAGAAGTCTTTGCCCCCTTCTTGGCTTTTTTTTTGTTTTTGCTTATTTGTCACGTGCACGTGATTCAGATCTAATGAATTTTAATATTACACAAACATTTTATATTTGGCCTACTCTTGTTTCCAGGACTGTTTAAATTCAGGCATATGGGAGGGTTTTCCACCATGACTGGCCTGTTTACAGTCATGCCAAAGCATCTCAATCAGCCTGTTTTTTCTCGTTCCTATTGTTGAATCATCAATTCTGACTTTAACTGAGGTAAGTGAGGCCAGCAGTTCTTCATTTGTTGTCCGGGTTCTTTTGAGACCTCCTGGATGACTTCTTGAAGCTCTCTGACTATTTTTGGCTGACTGGCTAATCCTGGAATAGTTCAGCGTTTCTCGCCATTTGGTTGGCTGGAGTCAAAGCTTTGGAAATGGCCTTGTGACACTTCCTACACTAATAGACAGCAATGACTCAGTTTTACAATCTTTGAGTTTCTTGTTGAAATCTTTTAGCCTTCTTCACTTTGTCAGACAGGATATGTTTTAAGTGATTTCTTGATTCATCAGGTCGTGCAGTAATCAGGCCTGACTGTGGTTACTGAAGTCATTTCTCCACATAATGCTAGGTAGTTTGGATAGCCTTTTCCCCTTAATAAAATAGACTGTTTGTTTTTACTCTAGTTATCTTTGTGTAATATTAAAATGTCTTTGATGATCCAAAACATTTAAGTGTGACAAATATGCAAAAAAAAAAAAGAAGAAAAAAAAAGCATAATATTATTTGTGCTCTTGTTTGATTGAAGGTTTCCAAACAATAAAGACTCACAAGACTAGAACAGACAAGTCATTTAGATGCTGCAGCAAAATCTTCAGATTTTACAGTCAGTTTTGAAAGAAGTCACCATTTATTTAAAGCGTCACCCTAAGGAGGGGGAAAAAAAAGCTGCCAGCTGCAGATTTTGTCATATTCGTTTTTAAACATATTATACGTGTGGTGCGGAAAAGCTCCATTTTTTCATTGGTCTAATTTCCATAAATAGATGTCTGGCATTTGTATCAGAACCAAACCTGTTCATGGTACATGGATTAGGAGGCGTGGCTCCCTCTGGGCAATACAGCGGCCACGTTGACCAATCATTACAATAAACAGAAGCGACCAATGCGGTGTATATGGGCAAAAGCTAGCTTGGTTTAGCATACAGGCTGGGCACATGAAAATCACCAGTTTTTAAGCAACATCAGAACTGCAGCAATGTCATTAGTCATTGGAACGCAAATAGCAATTACATTTTTTATGTAACCTGTACAGAATAATGAGAGCTAACCAACATGTGACCGAGGATGAAGAAAGCTGAAGAGAGACAGAAAATGAAATGACAGAGTGGAAAACCTGTGTGGGAGACAAGGTTGTCTCGCAGTGCATTTGAGTGTTTGTGACATCCAGCGCCTACCTTATGTGTGTGGCTGGAGTGGGGACTGGGCGGAGGCTGGGGGCTGGAAGGGGCAGGGGCATGAGCATGGGCTGGGGGGTGCATGTGGAAGAAGGGGGGGAGCCCGGTGTCTATACACACCTGTCTGCCAGGCATGGGGTGCATTGCTAGACCACCAGGCAGTGAGACGCGAGCCTGAGGAAAGGGACACAGAATTTGAATCGCAAATCTAGTAGTTTAGTTTTTATTTTTTATCAAATACTGCAATAAAAATTAAAATAAACCCTGCACAGTTTATGTCTTGTTCTCTACCCTGCTGATTTAATATGCTTCATTTGTAGTCCAAATTTTCACCATTATATAATCCCATTTTACATGTATAATTCAGGCTAATGCAATCACTGCTGCTTGTAGCCACGGCTTCGTGCCTACCTGGGAACCTGGAGGCAGGAGCAGATGGTGTCCTCCCATGCCAGGCTTGCCGGTGCCCATGTTGATGCCTGGAGTTAAAGCTAGGCCGAGGGGTGGGAAAGGCGGGTAAGCTGGCAGGGTCGGTGGAGGGAGGGGACATGGCAACGCTGAATCAGAGTCCTGTCGGATCAAAGCGGAGGACATTGTGAAAACACTAGATTTCCATCTGAATACTAGAATACAATGACAGTAAATTAAGCTGTACTAGCATCAGAAAGATAAGAGGGTGGCAACATTATCCCTTTATGCTAGATATCAAGTGCATGATCAGAAGAAACTGTATGGTATTTTTCAGAAATGGTACTCATCCTGCACGGGGTTCCTTACGTTATCAGACCCGGACAGCGAGGACACTGATGAGGCGGACGAGTGCTGCTGGGGGCTGGAGATGGACATGGGAGAGTCCGCGCTGTGGGGTGACACCGAATCCCTTTGCTGCTCATCTGACCCAACACCACCTCCCAGCACACAGTTCTCTTGCTCTGACACTGGCTTTTTGGGAGGTGACACTAGAAAAATAGGATTAATGGTGAGAATATAGAAGATACTTAATGTTACTATAAAAATAAAATAATGTTACTGTTTTCAGTTGCTTAATGAGACAATTCTCTTAGCGTCGATTAGCATCAATGGCAAAACTGCATCTACTTTGTTTGGAAACCTGGTGATTCGTACCTCTGTTGTCCGGTCGCACCAAATCTCTGCCCCCCCACTTCTTAACGATCCATTCCCTGTAGTCGATCACTTCCTTGGTCAACCTGATTATCCTACCCAATGTGCTGCAGGGACAAGATAGAAGCATTTAAATAATAATAATAAAAAAAAAAGCTCTAAGGTGTCTGTATTACTTTTAAATAGCTTGGATTCTAACCTTTCACAGGCTTTGTTGGGATATGACTGTGCAAGTGGGGAGACAGCATGACTCAGGATAATGAAGGCATAATTAAAAGCCTCCTTGACTTGCATGGCACCGTAGGAACCCCTTCCCACATCATTGCCTACATGGTGGAGGGAAAACAAGTGGAAACACACTGATGACCTCTCTTTGGATCGTAAATACCAACCTGCACATGCAGCTTAAAGTCTTACTGGTTTAGAGACAGATAGTATTTCAACTGAAACACATACCTGGGAGTAGAGGGTCCTCTATGTAGAGCATGGATGGCCTGTATCCATTTGTCATGCCCTTCATAATCTCCTCTTTGGCTATGTATGCGCCTCCGTTTTTAATGCGAATCCCTGTTTTCAAGTAGTTGAAATTACGGCCGTACAACTCAAAGAACTCGATCAGCAACACACCCAGGTTCTCACTGGGGTTGGTGGGATCGATACGAGGATGGAGCTGAAGAGAAAGGACAGAGACTGGATTAGGATCAGACAACTGCTTCACTAATAAACATTAGACTGTATGTTGGCCTACCACAGCTAATAAACTATTTCTGCAACTATATACACACACACACACGTTGTTATTAAAAGCAGCACTGCTACAACAAAAGATGCTTCACTGTTGTGACATTACATCCCTGTACCTGTAGGAAACTGATGACCATGAGGATGAGGCTGTAGGAGCTGATGCCCCCGGTGAAGACTTCGTTTAGGTCCCTCTGCAGCAGAAACTGCTTCAGTACAAAGATCAGGTAAGGCAGCACCGGATACTTCTGAAAGCAAAAAGCAGAGACACATGTGGAATGAAAATGCCCGATTCAAACTATAGATTAAGTTAAAAACACCACTTGAGTGCAGCACAGAATCTTAAGAGTAAACATAGAGAGAGAGAGAGAGAGAGAGAGAGAGAGAGAGAGAGAGAGAGAGAGAGAGAGAGAGAGAGAGAGAGAGAGAGAGAGAGAGAGAGAGAGAGAGAGAGAGAGACTCGGACTCCAGCTACATAAATCACTCAGGAGAAAGAGGGTTTCTAATGAGATATATGTAGAACTGTGAGTCATAGACGAGACTAGACTACATTAAAAGTAAAGAGATGAAACGATCCGGCTGACTAGCACGTCAATCATTATCTCATTAAGGGTGTGAATCTTCGTCTAAAGAACAGCCGAATTCATGACTCATTGACAGGTTGGAGCTTTGATTCAAAAGCAACTGAACAACTTTGAATGTGAGGCAGTTTAATCTTGTAAACTGGGACCTGATTCAGAAACCACACCCATAAAAAAAAAACAAAAAAACAAAAAACAAACTTAGAACACAAGCCTCATTTGGGTTCCAGCAAAATCAGTCCTCTCTGAATAAATACTGTCATATAATATGCTTTTCCTTATATTCATCATATATATTGTTAAAAATGTGGACAGCCATTTTTTATTCCTGACTTTGTATGATTCGAGTGATCCAAGTAATTCGATTTGAGAATAGCAGATGTGGTATATGGTCACTTCAGGCCTCCACCCGCATGAAGGTTAAATCTTCTGTTTGCGAGGAACAACCAATCACTAGAAAGCTGGCTTTAAGACAGTGACTGGCTGCACTAACGCCCTGTATAAACTACATAAGAATCATGCCAAGCTACTATAGCTGAGCATGCAGAGCAGGAAGTGAACACAACAGGCCCTTATGCACCTTTACATTTCTAAGAAGATTTAATAGAAACCATCTTCTTGTCTGCAGCTTCATTAGAAGCTCTTTTCTAATTAGTCACATTATTTAATCTGTCAGAGTTTCTTTAAGGTGGTTTTGGCCAGGAAAAAAAAAAAAAAATGTTGAAGAGACGATTACAGCTGAAACCAGCAAGAGTATTTTTTTTTTTAAATATTTTTTTAAAGCAAGTCAAGGAAATTAAATACAAAAACTTTCAGTCGGTGCAATGTATGAATTGTTACAACCCCGACATCCTACTGCCAAGCGGGCCAAACTTTCTAAAAAGGCATCAATATGAGGTGCGTGTGATGATCCAGAGGGACCTGTTTTTTGATTTTCCAATTGAAAAGGCAGCACAAGCTGCTGGCAAAGTGTGTGTAAGGATCTGTGCCAGTGGAGCAGCAGAGCGCTGTCAACATTCAAATATCCTTTTAAGGAGTAAGAACAAGACTGCGGGACACACTGAGGCACCTGGCTGGCATGTGAAAAATCAACTCTGAGCTGACCTTTCAATGACAAGACTGCACCGAGTCCGTATTAACAACATCAGCTCTCTCTGGGTTGTCGTAGTTTGTGGTTGTCAACAGCAGGCTTTCTCGCTGTGACGTGTATTCGATCACCGTCCGAACATGCAACCACGGCAGCAAACAAAACCTCCGACAAACACGGACAGCTCGCGGCGGCACCTGGAATTCCTTTCCTGCATTAGTTCCTAAAACTGTGACTAAAGTGGGTATGGATCCAACTGGAGCAGGAATATCTGTGCGAAACTCACCTCTGCTGAGTAGATTTAGCAACACAGGCTTTGGCGGCACACAGACTCGGGTCAAGTTAAATGGAAGTTTGATGGAGCGCTGTTGCTGGGTTCTGTTCCAGCTTCACTTTGGAAATGAGATGAGCCGGTACAAGATTGGAGTGAAGTAAAGAGTAATGGTTTAAACTGCTGGGTTGGCTATATTCAAAGAGGGAATTTCCAATTTCCAAGTTCCACCTCACTGCAAGACGGCAATTATGTGACTCCTCCAGTGGTTTTTTTAATTCAAATATGAAAACATGACCTTTCCCTGCTCTCTTCCTCCATCAGAGTACATTCCTTCTAATGTGCACTGTTGCTTTCTGGTCTCAGTCAACAAATAAAGAAGTACCAGAACTACACAAAAGAACTAGACAACAAATTATAGCAAATAACTTTCAGTCCCCCCCTCAGTACCTGGTACGATGTAGCACATATATACACACACTTATATAAGAAAGCGGCAGCAACACAAATCCCCATGTTAAAAATAGCAAATAATATGCCTTGCTGTGAGCTAATTCAGCGTCCCGGCATTAGCTAACAACTTGTCAGTCCATCTCTACACCAAATATGGTCACTTCTGGCTCCATAAAGCCAACGCCCACTACTAGGCAGCAGACTGGTGAAGTGTGTGAGTGGGGTAGTTATTTGTGCTACTGCAAAAATAGGAGAAACAACCACAGCCAGCAGTCAAAAGGTCTTACATAGAACAAATGCTAGCATGTCACAAAACCCTGTGAGTGCGCTTTGGGATGGAGGGGTGATCAAAGAAAAGGTCAAACAGCTTCCAGTAACTATCATGCATTTTTACTTGAAATTCCCACCTCTGTCCGCAAATTACAAATGCATCTTCAACCAAAGACGCTGATCTAATTTGCAGTTTTAGGTACAGCGATCTGGTTTAAACAGTCACCCGTCACCCTTGCTCCAGCTCGCCGTCAGTTTATGAAACCCGATTTGGTTTTGTGCATAATCTTTCTGACAGACAAACAGATATAAGTAGGGATACCCAGTATCTACTGCCAACCACGTAAAATCTCCAATGCTGAAGGCACCTCTTACCTTCATATAGCCTTTAATGAAGCTTGCAGCCTTGACTCCAGTCTCTACGTTAAAACTAATGTCCACCTTGACGTCAGTCTCCTGGTCGGTCAGCTTGATGATTGGCACCTGAAAGATGAAGTGAAATGTATCAACAAACATTACCGTCAAGTCTTTCTGTAAAAACATGCTCGCTGTGCGCTGCAACACAAAGAGGAAAAAAGGAACAACTGTCCCAAATGACAAGCTTTTGGAAAGAAAAGCTAATCCAAAAATGAAAACGGAGTCATTAACTACTTATTATCATGTCAGTCAAGAAGGCCCTGAAGCCTGTGGTCGTTTGCCTGGTTGTGTACACAGCCCACACGATGACTGTGCGGGCCACTGAGTTGCTGTTTTCAAACGTATCCCTGCAGGATCGGAGCTATAAACACCTCCAAAGTAGGTGCACACATTCGCCGAGCTGCAGAGTGATGGCTTTGACACAATGAAGGAAAGTTGCTGTAGAACCGAAATGAGCCGGTAAGTAAAGTATAACTGACCTCTGCTGAACAGATGACGACAAGTTTTCATTCACACAAAAGCTGACAAAGTACGCACTTCGGCATTGGTATCATAGTGGTTTCCAAAAAACAGCAGACTGTTAATCATGAAAGAAATGGACAGAAAGTCCACCACAACTCAGGAAATGTGTCACCTGTGAGGCAAACAGATGGGCAGCACTAACGGTGTCTCACAGGTGAGAGCAGACATTAAAGTCAATAAGTCAAAGCTTTATACTTCTGAGCACTGGAAGTGCAGAAGAGCTTTTTGGTGGCAAATGTCGTTTTCGCCTGGATTTCTTCCAGCTCTCCTCTTCATTTCTGTTTACTGGAGCTACAAAAGTTTATTAGTTAGTGTGAAGAACTCTCATTTTATTATTAGGCCAAAACAATCAATTACCATTTTATACACAGGGTGGAAATTTGGCATCTAACTCCTTACTGAGAAATAATTCATTTTGACACCGATGTTAATTTTCAGAATTTTTTTATTAAGCAGTCTGCTTTTGTAGAAAATACTGAGCTATATAAACTTTCTTTCTTTGTCACACAAAACAGATTTCCCTAAAGTTTATTATGCGTTTCATTGCAAGAATTTCCCTTAGGGGATCAATAAAGTCTCTTCTATTCTATTCATGTTTCATTTATTTCATTTATGCTACTCTGTTGCTAACTGGGAAGTTGCAGATTGCTCTCTTGTCTCGTGCAACATCACTCATAACACGTTGGTTTTTACTTTAACTTTAAACAGCCACCACCAAGTGTTGGATTAGCTTTTTTTCCCCCCTCTCAACCAGCTGCAATAAATGATCACTTGTTGGCCGCCATAAATGCTGAAACCAGCCAATATCTGCCGATAGTATTGTCCCGCCAATAAATCAGCTGGGCTCCAATGCAATGGCCTGAATGCCATACTATATGTGTGCACAGGCAGAAGAGCGGAGAAGCGCGACCTGGTCGTCTCTACTTACTGTAGCCTTGTCCAGCACTTTAATGGAGTTAGGGTCGGCCACTTTATGCTTGCGAAGAGCTTGTTCTAGCTCTTGCAGTGGTGGGCGCTCCCACTTCCCCGTCACCATCAGGTCAATATCACTAAGGGCAAAAAACATACATTAATTTAAATTAAAAAAATGTTTTTTTAAAAAGGCCCCAACATTAAAATGACCATGCAGCAAAACAAATCAGGAACAAAATTAACTTGGCTATTTCCTAATTTAAAAACTTGAACACATTTAAACCCTGCTCTTACCTTGTTGGAAGGTACAGCCCTGTGCTGAAGCTGCCATATATTTGGACCTGGTAAAACACGGTTACAGAAGTGTGAAAATGACCAAAATCACTGTCACTCATGGCACACAAGCTGACGTGTTACAGCTCCTCTCATCACATTCTAACCATAAAGGGCTCGGCAACTTGCAACAACTATACTTCTAGCTCATTTGTGGTGGCGCTGTATATATATCCAGTTCAAATGTTTGCAAACGACCGAGACTTAGGCATTTCCGGCTTCCACTTCAGAGACCGTCAACACTGCCAAGTTGAGTACGCTGCCAAATTAAGTACACAATAGCAAAGAACAAAAATGCTGTGCTTTAGGGGCTGCAAGCGAATGCTCCAAGGGAAGCGGAGTGAAGCGTTTTCCTTTTCCGTCAAGGCAAAAGCGCCACGGCAGGCCAGGGTAAATACGTGGAAATGAAAAGGGAGGCCGGGACAAATCAGGGGCTTGATCCATTTACCTGACAAAGTGGCTCACAGCAGAAGTGGTGAAGACTGGCAGCCAACAAATCACTGCTGCGCGTGTTTTACATGATTAAGCAATGAGAGCGCCACTGCATCGACCATGCTGCGCTGTACTCTTCTCCACCAGCTGCAAGATCCTCCATCACCATTTCTACACCTCTCATGTGGGAGTACAAACACTCATTTTTCTATTTTTAAGAGTGTCTCATAAATGCTTTCCATTTAGTTAATAGTGTTCTCATACCTTCTAGGAAACTACAAAACAGTGCTGGTATGAGGTCCGTTTCTGTTGGGTTTGACACACATTTCATTTGTTAAAGAGGAACAGTCGGTCAAAAGTGTGAGTAGAAGATCGATGCCAATCTCACGTCTGTCTGTTATTTAGAAAATTTAAACTAGGGAGTCCGTTTCTTAGCTTGTGGTTTAACAGGAGGAGGGGTGACATGTGCCAGACTGAAACTTGGACGAGTACATCTACGGTCCTGTGAGGTTGCCAGGTAATTAAGTCACTAAACCTGGCCAAAAAACACAGGGATGCACTCACATCATCCGAGCTCACTAATCTCACACCCACAATCACACTTCCTGCTCGCAATAACTGATGTCATCTCCTGTCTAGTGACATTTCAAATGTCGTATTTTTACATTTATAAGAGGAACAACACTAAAACCACAAATGTTTTGTGAAGACTAAATCAATGTAATATACGCATGATAGCCTGAGCTTTACATGTGCTGGCTGTTTTTTTGTTGTTTTACTTTTTTTCTGTACATTTTTGGACATTTTTGAGTCTAATTTAAGCCAATTTTACCTACTGACATTATTTAGTCAAAAATAAATAGTTTTTTTTTTTAAAGGACAAGTAATTTTCAATATTTAAGCCCGTTCCTTTAAATAACAAAATAATTAAATTCAAATTTACAGCTGTTGAAGGAGGGTGTAGTGAGAACAAGGCTGGCACGCATGGGTGTGCACATTTAAAGCTGCTTTTAAAAAATAAAAAAAATAACCAATTGGTGCTCCACCTGCTGTCGATCCAGGTTAGAGCATTAGACTGACAGCTGTGGCCGAAACTGTCAAAGGTAGCATCCTTTTTCCTAAATCAGTGTGTTCCTAAATCACAGTTGAGACTAGAGCTGCCACGATTAGTCGACTATCAAAATCGTTGATGCGTCGTTTGAAGCTTTGTAAGATCCCAAAAGACGAAGTAGGTTTTAAGAGTGTAATAACAGACTGAAACAGAAGATGGCAGCACTGCACGTACAAGGATGCAAGCTGCAGTTAAACCCCGAAGAAGAAGCTGTGTCCCAGAATTCATAGCGCGGCCCTGCTCAGTTTTCAACACTGGCTGTGGCTAGTTAGTTTTAATATTACTCTTATTATTCTTTCTGGGTCACAAAATAAACTTTTAACATGTTTTCAGGCGAGAATGTAGCTGTGTAAACCTCAAATATCTGCTCAGTTTATCAAGACCCCACATATTTTCAAAAGCGCTCCGACGTTTTCGAGACGTCTGTTACCCACCAGCTCGATAGCTAGCCGGGGTTCAAGGCTCAGTATAGCCGGTGAGAACACCGGACTCCCGGCAAAACGTTTTCAAACCCACCGCCGTCTTTCGCTACTCAGGTTAAACATGATATATAAGTTACTTAG
>VURO01003568.1:0-33329 GCA_015108175.1 Pelvicachromis taeniatus | reverse complement strand
AAGGAAAAAATAAAGAGAAGTGTATGTCCGGTAATCCTCTGTTCCTATCTGCGTGTGTGTGTAAAATCTGCTAAACCACACAACACAACACAGGTACATACCCGGGCACCCAGCCCCTGACTCCAGGAGCCACCGATGCACCGACGTCTGAGGGCATCAGCCACAGGCAGGAGGTGTGGTGAGGGGAGAAAGGCCTCCATACGTTGGAGGCCCTGAGATGTTCCCGGAGAGGCGGAGTCCGAGGCTCGACCTGACACATAGACACAGACAAGCAGGTACACACAGATACAGACGTACATTCCCACCCTCATGCACACAACCACAAACCCTCGGCACCCACCCAAGGAGACAAACATATATTGACACATACACACAGTCACACTCCCCAAACATACTCTACCACCCAGGTCCAGGTACCCTCCCCCCTTTACGAGGAAAACCGCACCTAGACCCAGATGTTTTCCCCCTCCCTGAGGTGGATACAAGCAGACCGCCCCCAGCTCCGCAGTGGCAGGGGGGTACCGGCAACCCAGACCCCAACCGGACGGCCAACTCCACCTCCCAGTCCCCCCGCCCTGACGGCTGGCAGAGAGCAGGGTTGGATGAAGACCCCATGCTTCCCTTCACCCGCTCAAATGTAGTGTTGTTGTGTGCTGTTCTAGGGTGGGAAGAGGGAGGCAGTTGGGGATGGGGAGGGAAAGGAGGGAGAGGCAAGTAGCTCCTCCAACATCCAACATCTCCCACACTACATAAGACAACAGACTCCCAGGTCGAGTTCCTTCTCCATCTCTCCAATCTATGTATTATCCTTACAATAAACCATGTATGCTCTCTTTTGCCTTGTGGATGGAAGCATGTTCAACTGCAAACCACAAGGATCAAAGGGTAAAGAAGGTATTTTAAATCTTTCAAAACATTGGGTCTCATAAAATGAATTTGTGGCTGTGTTGCTGATCTTTGATGCAGCCATGTGAGGGCAGTATGCTTAACAATGAGCCAGGGTCAGGATTTGTATGTGTCTGTTTCAAATGTTTTATTTCTCATGAGCTTTTCTTTTTGTAAACATGAAATCTTAGGATCATTGTGGGTTTGCTAAAATATAATTCCAACTAATGATATTTCAGTCCTCATGAAAAAGGTTTTGGTGTCCATCCCAGCTGTCTTAGGGCGAGAGGAGGGGTACACCCTGGACAGGTCGCCAGTCTGTCGCAGGGCTAACACATAGACACAGACAACCATCCGCCCTCACATTCACTCACGCATTCCTAGTGTCCTTGTTGTGTTCCTAGTGTCCCCAGTGCCTCTCTCCTCCTATTGTCCAGTTTTTGTTTTACATTGATGATTTCTTTCTTGAGGCTTTTCTCTTTATTCTAATTAGTGCCCTGTCTCCACTGTCTTCCATCCTCCTTAGTTGCAACTGGAACAGTCAAACCAATTTGGGAGGAGGATCATTTAAATAACTTGGATGTTTTCCTTCATATGTTAGTTCAGTTATTTAATACAGTCACCTGTAAACAAACCTTCTGCCCTTCACCATTTCTCTGTGCGTGATAACACTGTCCTTTCAAATTGTTCCTGTCATGATGTGAGATGGTGGTAATGTGGACCATAAGTTAGACCAGACCACAACAAAGAACACATGAAAGCTGAGGCCTTATATACGAGACAGACAGGTGCCTAATTTGGGGGAGGGGGGACAATACAGCTGGGGAAAACAGATGAACACAGAGGAAACGAAACCAAATATCAAAGTGTCATGAGTACTGTGACACGAAGCCATGAAATACAGCTCAACAACAAAGCCTTTTATAATGTGTCTATGGCACAGGCCATATTTAAATGGCACTGCTTTTAAAAGGGCACTTCTTCCTGTTTTTGTCTTTGCTTCTTTGTGCATGCTCACTGTACCCACCTGTGCCTTGTTCTCACCTGCAGGTTAATGTGTAATCAGTACACAGTGTTGTTCCCCTCCCTGGACTTTGTCTGTATGCTCCCGTGTTTCCCCCGTGGTTCTCATGCCTCCCATTACTATTTTAGTTTCCAGATTTTCTGTTTCCCATCTTTGCCTTTCTCTATTAGAGGCTCTCTCTGTTAGTCTGCCTGCCACAGCATCCTACATTTGGGACCTCTCCATCACCGGCCATAACACAGAGGGATTACTTTTATATGCATTGGCCTCATTATTCAAAATTTTGGCCATGTTTATCATGAGAATTCACTGCTCTAGCAGTAAATATATGTGGCAGAGAAGAAGAAAACCCACCATGGGAACTCTTTCCATTTTTTCAAGGTTTTATTTAGACACTGCTAGTTAATGTTAGGTAAATGCTTCAGTGGGATTTAATAAAACCTAAATGTATCCACAGACAGGATGTGCGCTCCAGTCTCAGGTGTGAGTAATACAATTTGTACTCCTGCTATTTAAATACATCAATATGGCATAAATGAATGAAGCACCTGCACCAGCTCTGTGAAGATAGTTCATGCAGGCATGCAGTCAGTACTAATCACAAACCCCTTGCTACACAGTCATTCACAAGTTATGACTTCAGTCTATCTCTGCCAACTACTGTGTCTTACAACCGAGGAAGAGTCTGTTTAGTGGTCTGAAGCTCATCCAGCCCCTCTCCTGAACCATTAAAATGTTGTTTTCATTGTTCATGGTGCATTCATTCAGTCAAATATTGTGAAGCTCAGCCTCTGTTGGGAAAAATTGTCATCTCAGGGTTTCTCTGTGCGATGCTTAGATTGTTCTAGAGCACCAGAAGAGTCAGAGCCACACAAATGTATGTCACCCTGGGAAAAAAAAGCCTTAATTTGGCAAAAGTGCCTGAATTAGTGATGTCGTTTTTCAGTCATTTATCTGCTAGTGTGCCAGTTTGTGCCAATTGTGTTACCAGGGCATTTCATTTAATATTTTGATTATCATATTGCCCCTTTTGGAATCCTTGTAAAATCCTTAAAATCCTTCCAAATCCTTGCAATCCCACTAAATTCGAGGCATGGCCATTTTGTGGCAGTATCCAGCATGTATTCATATGTCTTTTAGATTTAACCAGATTTAGATTTGGATTTGACTCCAAACGTGATGCCCCCATTTATTTATATCGGGAGCGAGAAGACAAGAAATGCACACAAGCGAAAGCAACATTTTTCAAACCCTCACAGTTTTCTTAATTTGCCATTTGCTACTTCCCTTTGTGAAGATTAGAAAATGCAAAGCAGCCCTCGGCATAAGAATGGAGAGAGAAGGGGCGTGAATTGTTGAGCTGGATGAGAAAAGCAAAGTGTTTGACAGCGTGCCCTCACACACAGTGTTGATAAAAGTTAAGAAGGCTTACTGCCCGAGAAACGGTGACACGAGAGTAGGCAAACATGCAGAACTGTGGAAGATGCACCGTGTGTTTATCCCGAGCTTATGTGGTTTCTATCTCTCTCCAGCACGCAGGAAGAGAGTGTCAGTGTGGTTGATAAGGTTTGATTGCTCAAAGAGAGGAGGGGATCCGGTGCTTGTGCGTGGCAACTGTTAAGTCATATAAACTTGCAGACCAAGTTAACAGTAAATTTCTACACATGTCTCTGTGCTAATTAAGTCTCATGACAAAAAGGTCATGAAAAGCCACGAGATGCACTGAAATGGTCAAGTTGCGTAAAAGACGACAGGCTGATAACGGAACGACCGTGTGCAGTGACACAGAGAGAGAGAGAGGGAGGAGGGGAGACGGAGAGCAAGAGAGAGTGAGTGTAGGAAGGGAGGAGGAAGTCTTTGCACTTTAGGGCTTCATATGAAGAGTATGAGAGATTATTCATGAGAGGAGGCAGAGGACCCTCGCTACAAGTGAAGAACAAAAGAAAAAAAAAACAGAAGAAGAGAATTTCTTGGTAGTTTTTGTATGCAAGTGAGGTGAAGACCCTCTTCCCTGTGGGTGAGCTGGTGAGAGAAGATGAAGAACCAAATCACCAGTGCCCTCTCCGACTTCTTCTTTGAGTATGAGACTCCTCGCCAGGTGCTGGTGAGGAACAGGAGGGTGGGAGTGGTGTGCCGGCTGATCCAGCTGGGGGTTCTGGTCTACATCATTGGGTAAGACCTGCACATTCTTTCTTTCTTTTTCTTTTATTTTAGTTGATCAGAGTTAGTGAGAAAGGGTTTGCATCACTTTGCCTATTTCATGTTGTTTGGAACTTCCTCTTTGAGTGACCCAGAGTTCACTTTGTATGAAAAAAAAAAGTGAAAGGCAGATATTGGACTTGTACAGGAGGTCAGGGAGACATACCATCACTTGGCAGTTATTGTTGACACAGCAAACAAGCGCCACAAATGAGATAAGAGCAACTATGATTGTGATCGATTGTGAAAAGAAGGTGTGAACGTGACATAACAGGGCAGAGCATCTGCCCATTTCAAGTTTGGACAAAGCCCCTGCAGCATTCTTGTCAACGTATGTCTACTGAGGCGCTCACCACCTACATACCTACCTACTCACCTACCATAACTTGATTAGACATGCTGGAGCTATTCTCTGGAAATTCATCCTGAATAAGGGAGAACCTGTTTTCTTTTGTTATTTCACGACACAACTGTTTTTGTTTGTCTGAAATAACTCATGGGCTCCTTGTTTATGCAGCTGTGTGACTGTGACTTTTCCCTTTCTGCACCTCCAAACGGCAGAACCTGAGGAGCTGTGTGCGATAAATATGCTCAGGCATATGCTCAAACAGATAACAATCAGCCGCTGCCCAGTTCACTGCCAAACAGAGCACAGATGCATTATCTTCAACTGCTGGTGGTGACCAAAAATGGAAAAGCAGTAGACGAGTTTAACAAGTTCTCTTGCTGAAAATCAAGTTATTTTTAAGAGAGTGATCTGATTTTAAACATCTCTCTGTTTCAAATCTGAATCATCATGATCAGAAAAAGTTCATGGCAGTCACCCCCCCCCCTCACACTCACACACACACCTTCCTTCTGTCAGCTGCCTTTTGCAGCCACATTAAAATTGGTTGGTTATGTGCATGATGGAGATGCGATTATAAAGTCGTCTCCTCTCTTCACACTTCAAGCAGCAGGCAGACGAGTCGGAGCAGAAGTCAGCCTGTCTCTCTCGGATGCTGAAACAGTGAATCAGTGAACATGATGCAGTGAATTAGGATTCACAGCAGAGGCAGGCTGAGTGAACAAAAGGCAGGCCTTTGAAAGTCCAACGGAAACATAGAGGCCACAGGTAACGGGCCAAACAGAATCCAAGGCAGGCAACACACCAGGGACATGGATGCTGAGACAGAGGCGTTCCCCATACAGGACATTCTATGGGGTAAAGGAGGAATAGGAGTTAACTGGGAAGCATCTATCAAAATGAAACATGAAATTACATGTAATTCAAAACTACATGTAATTTCATACTTCAGTGCTCTTCATAAATCTCTAAGTCCCAGTGGAACCAGTTGAGGTGGTTCCTGGGTGTCTCCTTGGTGAGGTGTACTGGGCATGTCCTACCAGAAAGAGGCCCCCAGGATAGACCCTGGACATGCTGCAGAGATTGTATCTCTCGGCTGGTGTAGGGAATGCCTTGGTATCCTCCTGGCTGAGGTGGAGGAGGAGGGTGGTGGGGGAGAGGGATGTTTGGGCTGGTGCCCCTGCGAGCTGGACTCAAATAAGCAGTAGAAAAAGGATAAAGAACTGCTCCAGAAAACCAAAGCGCACTCCCTTTATTGTAACTTTTAAGTTTGAAGAAAAAAAAAATCCCAATCCTCTGTTTATGTTTTCAGCTTTAACTTGAAGGTTGATTTCTTTTTTCATTCTTTCATTAAATAAAGACTAATCTCAGCAGCACAGTGTGGTGGGAAAGAGAAACTCTCCCCAACATCAAAGAGCCTCCTCCCAGCCTCTCTGCTCGCAGATACAGATCTCCCTTACACTGCTGCTTTGGAAGATGCTTACATTATTTCCACGCTCATCGTTTTCTTTATTCCTTTAATTTGGCCTATTTTTTTTTCTCCCATTTCGCCGCATTTTTCCTCCAGTTCCCTCCAACCTATATAATTTGATTTGCCATGCTGATAGACATTGTGGTTTTTGTGCGTACGACTTCATTCTGCCGTTTGAAAGATGCTTCTCCTCGTACGCCGCTGCGAGGAGCTTTCATTGTCCGGAGACAAATGAAGATATGCTGCAACACACGCTGTCCCGTGGGCTTCCTGCCAGGGGGTAATTGCTTTTTCACAGCCTGTATGAAATAGCTCTACACACACAGAGTGTGTGTGCACACATACAGTATCAGCTCAGTGCACACCAGCTGTTGCCTTTACCTCCTGGCTACACACGCACACAGAGGCACGCAAGCAGAGGAAGTAAATGAGTCTGGGGAAAGTTAAACGGTGATGCACCCCAAGTGTAAAGCTGCTTTTTGCTGAATTGGAATCCTTTTATGTGAGGAATGATTTGGGCTTTATTTTGACAACCCTTGCACTCAGTTTCTGTTAGGACACAACTTTGTTAACGATAAGTTTACAAAGTAAAAGCGCCTGCAGTGAGTTGTGGGCTGTCACTGCCAATGGAAGGACCTAACAGATCATTCACAAAATGCAAACTTAGAGCTAAAACAGCATCACAAAAATGTAACTATATGTTAATGTGCCGATACTGTTAAATGTGAAAAGATTAGATGTGACCATAGATGCATTGATGCGTAAGTAACATTGCACCCGGGACAGGGGGGATTTTAAACTTGTCGAGCCCGAACTGTGAAATGATCGTCAGAAAATGTGAACTTTTTAAAAAACTGTGGTGTTTTTCAAACCATCTGACAAATTATAAACAAAAGAAATAAAATAGCGATTTGCAAATATATGAGTAATACGGTAACCACACGGTTATGGTAATTTAAATGGAACCGTGTGAACAGTTTTTGGTGGAAAGACTCAGAGATCTGAAAAGTGACAAGGAGTCCCTGCTGGCAGCAAGCCACAAAGTCTGGTAACCGTGCCCATAGCTGTTTGGTAATCTGTAAATTCTGAATGCAGTCCATCTCATTCCAAGTGTGAAAGACTGGTAGTGATACTAAACATGGACATGATAATGCCATGTGAGCAACTTACCTATATGAGAGTCAGATTAAAAAACCCCCAGATGTAATAAACTTTTAACTCCTGGTTATAACGACTGACATCTTTGCAGTGCTACACAAAAGCTGAGCTTTTAATGTGACTCGCAGATTCTTGAGAAACACTATCAGCACTCTCTTCACTGATAAAGCACAGGATATAAAGTGCACTTTTACTGTAACCCTGCTGTGATAGTTTGGAGCTGGTAAATGTCTGATGTGTCTTAGTGGTGGTGAAAGGACAAGAAGAGCATCCATAGCGTTGCATGACTACAATCACTTGCACATTAGTCCCTGGCAGTTATGCTGATGGCTCTGTGCAGTGCCATGTCAATGCTCTCCTCAAGCATGCCCTTGCTTTTGGGGATGTATTGCCCAAACGGGGTGAAGAGAAGTGGGATTTTGAGGCGCTGACATGTCTGACAGAATGCTTTCGGTATCGTGCGCAGGTGGGTTTTCATCTATGAGAAAGGTTACCAGTCCACAGACACGGCAGTCAGCTCCGTCTTCACCAAAATGAAAGGAGTGGGCTACACAAATGACAGCGGAAGAGAGAGAGTCTGGGATGTGGCTGATTATGTCTTCCCTTCACAGGTCAGTGACCTTTGATACCCCTTGTAACATTTGATATGTCGTTGCCTCATGACTTCTAATTAGTCGGTAATTTGTTTGGCACCTGATGCAAGTCAGTCACCAGAGGCAGATTTGATTAAATCAACAAGCATACTTCATGAATCAAACTGTCAGAGTGAGTAAACATCAGCTTAGTCGTACAAGCCGCGTCAATGCCGCTTGCTACATGAAGAAAACTCTGACAAAGAAGCAGGAAGTGCTTCTCGTTTGTAACGTTCGCCCCAGTGATGATCTACCTGTGCCAACATGAAGGTGGCTCTGCGCTCTACAGAAGTCGTTCCATGTGAGAGTAAAGCAGGGAAGCCTGACAAAAGGGACACTGATCAACTAGATAACTGTGTTGACCTCCAATGTTGCTGTGTCCTGTTAACTGTGGGAAAGAAAGAAGAAGACACAATGTAGACTGTCATGTTTGCTCTCAGCTGTGGGTGTGGGCCTTTAATACAGAGCAGGTGGTTTTAGTGTTACACAATGCAAAGATAACTTTTTCTTTATCACCTACTTTGATCAATAGCATATTTATTCTGAAACGCACTTTACTGTCAGGTGGTCATTGTTTTAGTAATCGGGTCCATCACGTGACTACATTGTTTTGTTGATGTTCAGTTCAAAGAGATGCAGGACACGAACTGTGCACACAGGAGGATGGTTTCAAGAACAAAAAGCAAATTCAACAATCCAAACAAAGGAAGAAACAAAACATTTTTCATATAACAAAGTGGAACAACACATGAATAATGTAATACAATATTTTAAGGGAAAGCACCAGAAGGAAGGTAGACAACTGAGTTAGGGATGCACTATAAACAACTGACAGGATAACAAGACACAGGGGGACCAATAAGGACTGAGCAAGCAATCACAAAAGGGGGAAAACACAAAGGGAAGGAGTGAAATCACACAAGCACACAAGACAAGTAGGTAACCTTGCGGAAAATACCAACAAGGAGTGACACTGAAAGCGTCCGCAGACAAACCGAGGGAGACACAGGAAACACAGGGAGAGGAAGCCATTAGAAATGCAAAAGAGTAGAAGAAGAAATGAAAGGGATGCAACCTGAAATGTGTCAAGGTTAACGTCACGATGAAACTTATAAAGAACATTTTTGTTTGAAGAAAACAAACAAGAAGCAAACGGAACTGTGTCAATGCTCGATAGAAAGCGCTTACGCTTGCAAAGAAGAGTGTGACTGAGGCATGTTGTAAGAAGTGGTCGAGTAGAAAAGTGCTATATAAGAAGAAGTCCATTCACCACATCCAATCATGTAGTTTATCACTGTACTCTAAATATGATCACGACCTTTGCTGTACGACTTTTGTCAAAATATCCACACAGTTAAGATTATTGAATGATCGTGACTGTTGAACGCTGACTGTTGTGACCGTTTCACAGCTGTTAAAATTCAACATTTTGTCGACCCACCCTTCCCAACCTTCTTCCTGTGAGGTGATTTTCGTGGCTCTGCAGCTACTTCACCTCACTTCCTCTTCTGCTCCAGTTCCTGTGCGATATAATGAAAGCATGGTTCACAGGCCGTCACAGCATGCTTTGCAGTAGCAAAGTTTGTTTTAAGGGAGAAATGTCTCACAAGAGGCTGTTGTGTCTGCTGCTGGGTTGAGTCTGTACTCGCTGCTAAAGGTTTTTAACACGTTCCTTCTTCTCTTTCAAAACTTCAGGGAGACTCATCATTTGTAGTGATGACAAACTATATCATGACTGAAGGTCAGTCAATGGGAAACTGTCCAGAGGTATGTGAAAAAGGCGCGTTCTCCCTCTCATTCAGCCCTCTCTGTGCTCACTCTGTTTCCCTCTTACTTATGCACTTCCATATATAGTAAAACAAGCGGAAACTGTATCTCATTCCAAGACTATTTCTGTAATTGGGTAATTGTGCAAAAGTTGTATAGCAGAAAAGGACTCTTTTAAAACCTAATGGCCCAAAGAGCAGTGCGTGTAGGATGCATATTTGTAACACTAAAAGCAAGACGTTTCTTTCATGTTACCAGGTTGTTTTCCTGTCTTCTTCTTCCTGTCCTCCTTTTGTACTTGTATACACAGACTGACCCAAGTATCTTGTTTATAACAGCTCCCGGGCAAGCACAACTGCAATACAGACACAGACTGTGAAGGAGGGAGTTTCAAACGTACGGGAAATGGTAAATCCTGACAGGCTGAGAGTGCGTGACCTCAGCGGTCCTCACTGAGTCTGTTGTCTGTTGCCATCTCACATCAGTCCAGATGTTTTTTCTGTGCTTCTTGTTGTGTAATTATGCTTTGCCGGAGACAAAACCTCTGCTGAAACTCACTAAAGCCATTTATTGGTTTCTTAACGGCGATGCAGTGAGTGAGGTCGGGGATCGTGTCAGGTTATGGAGCCGTGTATTTGCAAAATGGGCTGTAGCTACTTGAGAACTGTGACAGGACAGGCTCACGCAACAGAATCTATATAAACACACCAGATGTAAACATTTACACATAATTCATGAATTGCATTTGACCGGCACTGAGAAGAAAAAACAGAAAGAAACAGATTGATATCAACAAACCAGGCCTTAGCAACCAAACATTTGGTGTGTGTATTTTTAGTGTCTGTATTTGTAGTACGGCTAGTTGTTCACTAAAGTAAGCAACTGAAACTCTGCCTTAAGCAAACACACATACATGCATGTATATATAAGCAAGCACAACAACCTCATGCATGTCAGCTAATAACCACACAATAGCTACAGCTATTAACCTGCAACCACACAAAGACACTGAAAACAAGTAACCCTTCAGATATGAGCTCTTTTAATGTGCCCAAATGTATACCACGTTACTGACTGGTTCTAAGAACAGTTATATAAATTTATTGTCCTTCATCTGTCCCAGAGTTTAATTCTGAGCCTTACAAGTCCTCCCGTCGCCTTCGATCAGACCGAAGCTTTAGATCTGTCTGTTTCAGACCAGTCACATGCACCTTGAGGTGCCAGTGTCAGAGGCAGCGTTCAGCCTCTATGCGTAAAAACAAGTAAACATGTGGGACTGTCCTATAGCCAAACAGGCTGATGGGTTCCAGTGATAGGTCAGAGGCCCGAAGCCGAGTAGGCCGAAACGCCTGCTGCAGAACTGACTGCAGACTCATCAAACGCATGATGAGAGAGACTGATAGCGCCGAAGCTGTGCGCACATACGGAAATGATAACATTAGGATTAAGGCAAGATAAAAGGAAAAGCTAGTTCAGCGTTTGCTTTGCTTGACTTTTATATCATGCCTGATAAAAGTGGAGGCAAGAAAGTGTTTAAAATTGCGTTAATATTAAAGCCCATGTTCTTTGCCTTGACTCCCCCCCTTTCCCCCCGCTGCTGCTCAAAATAAGTGTTTCTCCATCGCGTAATCAAGTTTTGCTCCTAACGATGACTTCTTGTTTGATTCTGTATCAAGGAGAAATGACTGGGGTCTGCGTGAATTGGACTAAGACCTGCGAAGTGTTGGCTTGGTGCCCAGTAGAGGACGATCGCAAAGTACCAGAGTACGCGGACAAACTGAATTCTTCATATTGCAACCCTGCATGCATTTGCAAAGATTCTGTCACACCTTTTAGATTACGCAATCGTCTGTAGAACAAAATATGCTCAGCACATTTTTTAAATCTGTTCTTGTTTCTGTTTCAGTCCTCCTCTGTTGTTGTCTGCAGAGAACTACACTCTGTTCATCAAAAATTCTGTAACCTTCCCCTTATTTGGCGTCTCAAGGTGATGGATATCATTCATGTCGCTTTACATTTGGCTCAGAAGATGTGATGAGTGTGAAAAAAGTTAAATAACTGTCGTACAGATACGAGCGCTCTGGCATAATTATTGTGACTTTATAAAACAGTCATAGAGTTGTGACCAGCAATGTTCAGTCAGTGACACAAAGTTTGTTTTGTTTTTTTACACGTTACTGCTTCAGTTTTTACTGAGATTTTTTTTTTCCACGTTTCTATGATATAATAAAGAACAATCACAATGATTTTATAAGTTTAAATTTCCTCCAGTAATGTAACATGTCTCAAAAAAGCTGCAATATTTTCTGATACTGCCTTAATTTATATATATATATATATATATATATATATATATATTTTTTTTTTTTTTTTTTTTTATTTCTATTTTTATATATATATATATATATATATATATATATATATTTTTTTTTTTTTATTTAATTAACTCCATGACTAAATAATGACAATATCCCCTTTAAAATGTAACGTTTGCCACACTGGCAGTTTAAACCTGTGCTATTAAAGCAAGTACGCCAAAATACAACACATCTTTAAACAAAAGACAGCTAGACAGTAAACTCTGTTCTTCTTTTAACTATTACATCTTCAGCTTCTAAATCAAACAATAAGGTTTAATCACTAATTTTAGTTACAATCCTTTTACTGTCATTTATAATGTTGGGTTTCATTTTCAGGAGCAACCTAGTGGAGGACATAGATTCTCAGTACATTAGCAGTTGCCTTTATCATCCAGAGAAGGCTCCGCTGTGCCCTATATTCAAACTGGGAGACATTATTAAACTTTCTGGCTTCAACTTTCAAACAGTAGCTAAAGTGGTAAGTTAGAATTCCTGCTTCTGTCTGAAATTCTTCTCGTTTCTTGATGTTTTGCTTCTCTTGTTGTGATGAGGACTGTGTTTGTGTCCTGACAGGGAGGAGCCATCGGGATTGTCGTTGACTGGACGTGTAACTTTGATGTGGATGTAAAACACTGTAAACCACAGTACACCTTTCACGGACTATATGGAAGCAAAGAAGGCGCTTCAGTGGGCTACAATTTTAGGTGTGTGAAAAATATATATAAAACACAGAGAGAGAGAGAGAGAGAGAGAGAGATTCTGTTTGTTCCTTTTTTTTATTAGTTTGTGGCTATAAAACCTCTGAAGCACATATATTAGATTCTTTTTTTAGCTTGCAGCATTTTGTGCTTTTAAGGCCTCATGTTTTTTGTTTTTTTGATTTTTGTGTGTATGCATCTATATGTTAATAAGCTTTACAACTAATTTTAGGATGAAATCTTGTATGAAAATAAGCTGCCTGTTCCTCTTCCGTGTGCTAAGCTCTAGCCGAATTCATGATAACAACTGATTTGTTCTTGTCATCTAACTTTTGAAACTGTTGACAACATCGAACATACAGTGGGATGTGAAAGTTTGGGCGACCTTGTTAATCGTCATGATTTCCTGTCATGATACAGGAAAATCATGACGATTACCAAGGTTGCCCAAACTTTCACATCCCACTGTATTGGCTCATTCTTTGAAACAATTCAGTTTTTTCATTTCTGCTTTCTCGCGCACATCAAACACATGCATTCTCTTGTGGAGTGCTCAGTTATTCATTTTTAATCTGCATACACTGGCCGATTAAAACAAAAGACACAATGTTAATGAAGTAATCTTAATGTTGGCACTCTGCCACCAAGATCAGTGATTACTATTATTGTTCACTTTATTTTCCATGCAATGGGCTTCACTCACTATTTCTACCTAATATTGCTTTGCTTCAGGTCTGCTGAGCCTGCCAAGTCAACTGCCTGAAGTTCATAATGTTTACTCAGTAAAGCAGCTTTGGTTTGTCTCAGATTGCCTTTTCTGGTTGTTTCTTCACAACTGGCATTTTTGGTATCAACAACTGGCTTTTAGGCGTTGCTCGCTCAGTAAATACGCGGATAACATTTAGAAGAAAATGATTTGGGAAGTGTTTGTGAAATGCTTTTAAAACATACATTTCATAACATATGTTTAGTAACATATTGCGATTATGTCTGTCTGTAGGTTTGCAAGGTATTATATGGAAGACAAAATTCAGAAAAGAACACTTTTAAAAGTGTTTGGCATCAGGTTTGACATCATCGTCCAGTCACTTGTGAGTAATACGGTTGTTTATGTTAAATATGCACTTCTCACTTGAACAATAATCAAAAGTAGTTCACTATGACTCTGCTCTTCACAGGCGCGGAAATTTGATATCATCCCAACCCTAACAGCAATAGGCTCTGGAGTGGGAATTTTTGGAGTGGTATGTTGAAAAACTGAAATATATCTGCAATATTTACTTACATACTGTCTGTGGAATACACTACTGTGCAAAAGTCAGCCATCTTTTTTACACTTTGCATTTCAAGAACCAAGCTCTGTGTAAGATTTAAAGTGGCTTTGAGCAATAGTTCTCCAGGTTTTCTGGACATTAACACTGACTTATGAATTACTCAGGCATAAAAAAGGCACCTAAACTTGCCTTTTAGGTGCAAGTTTAGGTGCCTTTTTTATGCCTGGGGGATTGTGTCTAAACATATGGTGGAAGCTATGTCATAGTTTCAGCCGGAGGTGTTGGAGAGCTCATCAAAACTGACGAACTCGCATACAAAAATCTGATTTTGATCCACCATGCAATACTATGTCATCACTTCATTTTTCAGCAAGACAATGATCTCATGATCCCAAACACACTGCCAATGCAGCAAATGGCCTGCATTTGTATAGCGCTTTACTTAGTCCCTAAGGACCCCAAAGTGCTTTACACTACAATCAGTCATTCACCCATTCACACACACTGGTGATGGCAAGCTACAGCTGCCCTGGGGCGCACTGACAGAGGCGAGGCTGCCGGACACAGGCGCCACCGGGCCCTCTGACCATCACCAGTAGGCAAACATGGGGTTAGTATCTTGCCCAAGTATATTTGGCATGTAGACTGGAGGAGCCTGGGATCAAACCACCAACCTTCCGGTGAGGAGGTGACCCGCTCTACCACCTGAGCTACAGCCACCCCATGCAGTAAAGGCACACCTGGATATACAAACACACAATGGTGCACCATCAGTCATGGTGCACCATCAGTCATGGATTGGCCTCCCCAGAGCCGAGATCTCAACATTACTGAAGCAGTGTGGGATCATGTTGACAGAACAGAACAAACGACAGCCGACATCCAACGAAGAGCTTTGAATGTCCTTTAAAAAGTCTGGAGAACTATTCCTGAGGACTACTTACAGAAATGACAAGAAAGCTTGTCTAAGATAGTTCAGGCTGTGTTGAAGAATAGAGACCTTCAAGCTTGTTTCAATTAAACAAACTGAGTCATATATTGTATTTCTATGTATGTTTGAACCCATTTCCAATGTTCCTAGTGTAAGGGGCCTTTTGTGTGTGTGTGTGTGGTATTTTTTCTTCCCTGAACTCAGCTGCCACCAGTTTTCCCCTGCAGTACCAGTGCACTGGTTCAGCAATCAGCCACCCAATACTGTAAAAGCCGGTGAAATGGCTCAGTTAGTTTGGCTTGACTGAGATTAGTGGTGGTTTGCGCCTACTAGGTAGGTAGTTAGTGTCTGAGGCCAGTGTGTTAGTTTACACATTTTACGTGTTTACACATTTGCGTGGGAAGTGGGAGGTTGCTGGTTTCATTGTAGCCAGAGAGACAAAAATCCCTACATCAGGTGTGGGGGAACTCCAGCCCTCCAGGGCCGGTGTCCTCCAGGTTTTAGACGTGTCCCTGATCCAACACAGCTGATATATATATGGCTAAATTACATCCTCAACATGTCTTGAAGTTCTCCACAGGTCTGGTAATGAACTAATCATGTGATTCAGGTGTGCTGACCTAGGGTGGTATCTAAAGCCTGCACACGGCACTACCTGCTGTGGGGACTTCCTGTGACAAGGGAGCAGTTAAAAGAAGCTCTAGCGTCTGCTGGCTACAGAAGTGTTCTTGTTTAAATGTAGTTAATGACAAAGATTTAAAATAATTTTGGTGGCTTGAGTCTTTTGCACAGTGCTGTAATCCAACAGGAGATGATGCAATTGTTTTTTTTCTCTTTTTAGGCGACTGTTGTATGTGACTTGGTGCTGCTCTATTTGCTACCGAAAAGAGAATTTTACAAGAATATGAAATTCAAACACACAGACACACAAGTACAGGTAAGACCTCTTCAAAAACGGGTCTGTAGTCTCTTTGAACACAAGAGGGCAGCAGAGAGGTGTTCAACTAAACTATCACAGACACAGCAGAGAACATTGATCAGCAGAAGTAATCTGAGATGTATTTTGGCTTTGACCACGTCAACTCCAGCTATAAATTTCACACAGAAGCTGTAACCTTCAGTTACCATCAGATTATTGCCGTGTTTATTCCCAGAACATCTGTGACCACAGAGTCTGTGATTAGTACAGAACAGCCAGTTATCTGATTGAAGATGAAATCTGTGTCAGTCCCACCCAGACTGCTTTCCTCTTTAACTGAAATGAGCAGACCATTTTGTATTCTACAGCAAGACAGTGAGTCCGTCGGCTTAGACACAAACGTCTATTACACCCTTGAAGCAAATGCAAAACAAGCTCAAGACAAAGACCAGTCCAAAGTGAGTAGGAGGTAGTCTGCTGCGTAGTAGAACAGATTCTTTTACTTTAAGCCTAATAATGCTATCGTGATGATGAGGAGCGTGGTTTTGTACATTATCTTCAGTCTAAGTGGCTCCTGTCCTGTGGCTTCTGTTCCACAGGATCCTGATTCAGAGGCAGGTAGCACAGAGACCGATGTATCTAAAGTAAGGGATCATCGTCTTTTTCCAAAACAATAACTCCCATGAGTGTTACTCGTTTTAATGACTGATGTTTTATTCATTTGCTGTTCTTGGGCAGAAGTGACCTGGGAGCAAACGAGCCAAAAGGCCATGCTACTTTTGAGAGTGTGACGCACTGGAAGCCTGCCATAGATCCTTCAAGAAAACAAAGACCCACACTAACTGGCCTTGTGAGACAGAAAGGAGCACAGTGAAATGGAATCATTTTATTCCCTTTATTTCTTTTTGATCAGCAGCAGCATCTTCCACCAACAACATCCACCCACTCAGTCATCCTGAGAAACTGTGACTCTTGTTATTGTATGTAGAGTCAGAGATAGTCAAGCTCAGCTGTGTGTGTGTTTACTTTTTTTTGGGTGTTACCGTTTGCTTTTCTTCATACTCTGGGTGTTGTCTCCACCTGTTTTAACTGTCCCCATCTGACTGTCTGTAATTCCGTGTGTACAAAAGCTGTTACCTCAGTTGCCGTCGTTGTAAAAGCAAGATATAGACATGCAGCATATGGACGGATGTGCTGCTGTCAGTGAGTCATCCCTCGTGTGCACCTTGTGATCGGCTGTTGACTCAATAAAAAAAAAGATGTACAGTAACATTACTGCTGTTTGTCCTTTTGTTTTTTTGCTTTGGTCGAACAAAAAAATGAGAAATGTTGAAACGATTCAGATGTTTTTATTGTCTTTGAGTACGTGTACAAAAAGCATGCAAAAAATAGCTCATTTATATATATTGGTACATATTTACAAGATAACTACATTCCATATGGATGTGCCATGCTTCTGTTTTAGTGAGTACATTCAGAGAAATGCACAAGACGACACGAGACAATCCCAGAAACTGGACGGCGAATGCTTTTGATACAGCGCACACACACACACACACACACACAGACCAGGAGAGTCACATAGGATAGACAGGCGTGATCGGAGAGTCCCTGATTTCATATTATGTACAGACTCCCCCCATAATCTCCCTCCTTTGGATCCAATTATGACCTGAAATCACAGTAAAATTAGTCATGCCACTCACTTCCTGTGCTGCGACAGTGGCACCCATTGATTTTTCTTCCATGTGTCACTGCAGTAACCAGGAGCAGGTAGAAAGCATTTTAAAGCTCTCTTATCAATTGTAAACCACAGGCTAAAACCTATATACTCTAATTAATACAGGGTTTTAAAGGTCACGCACAGGTGATTCATTGATCTACGGTCATATAAAATCATTCGAGGGTTTTGAAGCAAACAATGGGAAATGGTAAAGAAAAACCATCTAAAAGGAAGGAAATCTCTGGAGGGAGAAACAGGCCCGTATGAACAACCTGACATATTTTAGGATTTAGGAATTGGGAGAAAAATATATGCTGGAGTTCAGGATGTATACCGTGAAAGGTTGTATAAATGGCCACAGAATAAAATCCGGTGGTTTGGATATTGTTGATATTTTTTGGTCTTCAAGTGACGTTAGTGATCACTGAGAAGGTCCTGAGCGCACACCTGCCTCCTATAATAGGGTTTTACAGTATTTCAATATTTTTGCATCTTGTCAGTAGTAAAATTAGACAACGCACACAATTCTCTTCTAATATGGATTCTCTTCATGCACGCCGACAGCAGTGAGAAATGCCTCAACGAGCACAGCACATAAGGTGCTTCACAGGTGAACCACACATATTGTCTCTTTTCACAAACTGTACAGCCGCAGCAGTGTTAAAAGTACACACAATAATGACACTATACATATTTAAGTGGAAAAGTGCAAATATTTGAATGTAAGCAGTGTTTGAGTTTACAGTTGAATGACTAAATAAACAAAAACACAAAGGTCGAGAGGCCCAAGCGTGGCGACGGCACGGGGGCGAGCCGACGACTGTAAAGTCAGCAATAAAGTACCTTTGACCCCGACAAACGTCCAACAAACGGCAACACCCAGAACAAAAACAACATCATCATCAAAAGGATGAGCGTTTAAACAGGTAACATCAAATATAACACATCACGTGACACTTTTTGGTTTCAAGTTGCCTTCATTAAAGGTTACTGTGCAGCGCACATGAGCAACGCTTTCATTTAGAGCTTTAACTGAACGTGAAAACTTTAAGACTGAAAAGCTTTAAATCCTCAAGTACCCATAAGATAATAAAGTTTACTACTGACGTCACAGCAGTTATGACTTTATGTCTCTGTGGACATAAAGCACTAAAACACACTGGCTCACCAACACTGTGTGAAATGCTTTCCTGTTTGCACGTTGCACCAATCCCCGTCTGTCCTCCGTGCCTCAGTTAGCATCCTTCACTGGAGGATACTGACGAAATGCAAACGAACCGCACTCAGCGTTTCTCATCAGGCAGGCAGGGGACGACTCTGAAGAGGATGGGGAAGTGTTGTTGACGGCTAGGCCAATTACGACACTGAAATGATCCTCCATCCTGAGCTCAGGGGGGTTAACATGTACACAAGTGATTTACTTCAGCATCTACTGTTGGAAGTTTCACAGGTTGTCCAGAAAAACCAGTTAGTGTCTATATGAAATGTACTGGTGGGAGCGGAGGTTAAGTGATACATTTGAGTTTTGGAAATGACACATCTTCTTCAGTACACCCCATCCTTGATGTAAAACCGCCCTACACCAAGTCATAACATTTAAAAATATACCAACTCTTTCAAAGATTAACAAATAAAATGGCAAATCGCAAGAACACGAGAGTCAAAACTGCCAATTCTACCTTCACGTTAGAGACAACAAAAGGACAGAGGTGCTTTATATTTTTGTTATTCATTTCCTTGTGAATAACACTTGTGCAAGCAGATGTCAACTTTTACGAGAAACAGTAACAGTGATGTTGCAGTGGCCGGCGTGTGCATTTATCTTATATTTGTTCCCATTTATTAAACTGAACAGTTTGCCAAATACAGCCACTGCATTGACACTATCACGGTGTGTCGCTCAACCCAAATACACGGTCTTTTTCTCAACGCTAACCAAAACTTCAAATTAACAAGAGCAAGAACAAAATGAAAACATTAAGTCGACTTCATCTTAAAAAGAAAAAGACGACACGATTAGCTTCAGATGGGAGCGACAAACACCAGCCCTGCATTCAACCCACTGCTCCAGCACCTCCTCCTACTTCTGTGGATTCTCTTTATCCAAAATCAGCTGCCTTCCCTAAAGCTCTTCTGGATGAATTTTCTGCTCTTTCCCACAGAGTTGCACGGTTTTATGTGGGAACAGCCTGACTGGTCAGTTGCAGTGACAGTTCTACATGGTCCACTAGGTCCTAGCTACACCTAATGGGGAAACTATCACTAAATGTATCTGATACTTGATGATTGTCAATAACAAAACTCTGAAGTATAGTTTCCTTCCCCCCCCCCCCTCTTTTGTGAATGCAATGCACTCCAACATAAGTGATAGGGGACAAACTGTGGGTTACTTAAAAAATAAAGAAAAGGTCCGTTTTTCCTGAGTGAAAAGATACATGCATAATTTCACATTAAAATGATTTGGGTACAGTGGCTTCTCCTTAATATAATAATGTACAACGTGATTCAATTTCTTCTACAAGAGCACTCAGGGATTCATTTGTACACAGATTATTTATGCTTTAAATTCCGCTCTGCATCCAAGAATTTTACATAATATTTATAAAATAAATAACTTAGAAATTCAAACAGTGCTTATATACAGTATACAGCATTTTTTCCACTATGTTCCTTTGCACCATCCAAAAAGATGTAGTCAAATGTTTCCCCATGCCATCGCAAAAGCTTTACACACTTAATCCAATCCAACAGTAGAGCATCAAAGAAACAAGAACCGAAACCACCAGACCGACCACAGATAACACATTAGGAGAAGAAGCGTGAAATGACCCCAGACACTAACAAATTTACACATCACATAGCTTGCAGTCACCCTTGCGATAACTCTCAGGCAGTCGACTTTCTTTCTGCTCCTATCAGAAGAGTTCAGTCGATCGAGGCCTCTGAAGGCAGCACAGGAAGGACTTTGACCTTTAATCCTGCTTCGAAATAAAGGTTGGCACAGATATGCTTAAAGGGTCTTCACAATAACACAATAGATAACACAAGACATCTATGTACAATATTACAATGACTGATCACCGACCAGAAATAAAAGCCTCGTAGTTCACTGAAGAGACACTACAGTGTCATTTACATGCTGAAGTCTGTAATTAGTACCGAAAGGCCTTTTTTTCTCCTCCCGTGAGGTGGCTGCAGACAGGCTGATGATGTGGTCTAAATATTCGCCATGCATAATGGGGGAAAAAAAAAAAGTCTGTCTTTGCCTATAATAGAGTTTAAATCCCACTGTCATTAATGGCCTTGCCTTTTTCCACAACAATAACATAAACCGGTGGTGAGCCACAGAACTGCTAGTGTTCCTCTCATCGGCTTGCTGATGCAGGAGTGCAGCAGAGACGAGAAAGACTGTGGATAAAACCCAGAAGCTCCACAGCGCAGATGCAAGCGTGTATGTCAGAGGACAAACGTCTCCCCAAAAAACAAAACTAAAAAAACTGCAGTTTTTGAATGATACGTTTGCACTGTGTGACCACTTTGAGGGAAAGGTGTGAATGAAGGCGTAAGCACACAGTGGATATAAAGTGGATGCTGTTTAAGACAAAGCTCCGTACGCAGGAGTGTCATTGAGACTCAAGAGGAGGGCTCATCTTCATGCAGGTCCTCCAGCTCTCCTTCTCTGGGTCCATCTCCCGTACTAGCCTTTCTGAAAAAAAGAAGAAGAACACACACACACACACACACACACACACACACACACACACACACACACACACACACACACACACACACACACACACACAGGCACGCACACACACACACAGAGAAGATAAAGAAAGAGAGAAAGAAGGGTCAGCAGCTCTTATGGTCATTAGAAGTTGGACAGCAGCAGAGGGGGAGTTATCTAAATGGTGACACTACTGAGCCTGGTAATTAAAGGTCTGATTGTTATTAATGCATGATGAATATTAAAAACACACAGAATGCTTTATGGATGTAAGACAGCTTTTAAATGACAGCAGCAGGGACATGACAGCTGGGGACAGGCTGCTCTCCCATCACGTCTCGTGATGTGGTTAGCAGGAGTTCAGGGATCTAAAATGATGATGGGAGCAGCGACTGGCGGATGTGGGACAGACAGAGGCCGGACTGCTTCGCACAAAGTGTTACCTGAGTGAGGGCTGAAGTTTAAAAGAGGGCCGGAAGGGCCACGAGTCCCTGCAGCAAAGTGGGAGAGAAGATGGAGAAGTCAAATATGAGAGGACAAAGAAACGCAGGCCCGTGGGAGGTGACCAAGCTTCCCACCATGAAGCTTCCAGCTGCACTTTTATTGTTCAGTATTAATTCTAAAATGTCATTTCAAAAGTGATAAAATACTTCAAAGTTTAAGTTCCATTTGTATCACAGCAGTGCAAAGTAAATGTTAAACACGTTTTTTAAAGGCCTCCCTGTGGCTGGATTTGAAAACCACACTCTTCCGACACAGAATGGGGATTATGCACTCTCCAGGTTGCTGTGGATAACAAGAGTAAAAAGGACTTTTGTCTGCAGCTGCAGTTCAACACAGCAGCAGCTGAATGATACCGAGAACTGTCAATACAATGACCCAGGACAACAAGCCACCTGGAAGAAAAACACGAGCCACAACAGGCTGGGGATAGCTGGTTGACAGCAACAGAACTTCAAAATAAACTGGTTGTTGATGAAGTGATTTTCTTTTTTTCTGGCTGGATGAATGGATGAAAAAAAAAAAGGGGGCAAATTTGTCTCCAAATATACTTGGGTGGGTGGTACTATATGTTGGTGACCTGCATGGGAAATGGGAAACACTGGTGTTAACGGTGCGTTCAATTTCAAACATGCAGGCCGGATAAATTCCAAGCCTCAGAAACTGTAGCTTAGCAAGTAACACAAAATCTAAGTCACCAGAGCTTCCTTGGATACAGTCACCAGAGCTTCCTTGGATACCGTCACCAGAGCTACAAGAAGCTGCCACCTGTGATGTTTAATCAACTAGGAGATATAATATCTGCAACGTCATTTTCCCCCCATATATCTTTGTGAAAAAATGTTTTTTAAAAAAATGTGGCTGGGACTGGTAGCATCTGTCTCTCAATGTGCAATCACATTACCCATTAACATTTAATTGCTTCCCCTCATCAAAAGGATAATAATATCCCCGCCAGCTCTGCTCCAGTTGGATTTTGACAGAGAAAATCAAGGCTCTCAGAGCTTTCCAGTGGTTTTTGGTTATGTGTCCATATGTTTATACTAATAATATCTCACAATGAAAACTTAACATAAACCAGCTCCTGGAAGGCATCTGTACTCACTCAGAATTGTATTCATTACTTTATGATAATCATATAATACTGAGCCTCAGTTGGATTTTCATTGTGCAGCAGGGGGCAGTATTATTCAAACATCCCTACATCCATAGCCTGTGAAAACACCTTCACCTTAGAGAGTGCTTCTCTGACAGCCTAGCATGTAACGGTAGAAACCATCGCCTAGACAGAGAACAAATCATCTAATAAACTCCTCACAATGGGAGATTAGATTCTGCTTAGTTGTTGCCCAACATTAGTCCATGTTCATGACGAAGTCTGCTTGACATCAGAATATAGTCCCAACGGTGCCGATAACAGCTGTAGATGTGCCAATTTGTGGTTGGGTATACAAGTTGAAATTGCACAATGGGGTTGGGATGAGCTGATTGCCCATTAACACCTGTGATACTTTGAATCCATGTTACTGACAAATCAAGGTCAGTCTGAGGCACCAGCTAATTCTGCGTCTGAGTCCTTCTAGTCTTGAGAGCTAAAAGCAACACACAAAGAAACACTTATACAAGCTGTAAGCTCCACTGCATACAATGAAAGAATGAATTATGATGCTATGGCAACACAAGGAAGCAGCTGCTGCTGCAATAAAATGAGTGCTATTTAACCTGATACGGAAGAAAAAGGAGACAGGTGTGGAGAAAAGAATCTATGTTAGAATCTCAAGCGAAAAAAGGTTGCACTTGTGTGGCTTTGTCTTCAACGACAAGATAAGCAAATATTGAGAATACAAGAAAGATGCCGACCGGCTGACGTCAGGAAGCTGAACTCTTACATGAGCAGACTACCAGGTGCAGACATGGACCGCTCCTCTCGCCGGCTTGGACACTCAAAAGGGTTACTGAAGGAGCGCTTTCTCAGCATGGCCTTTACCAAGATCTGAAAGAAACACAAACACAGGATGGCTAACAAAATTTACAAACTCGAGTGTTACAAGATACTCAATGTACAGTGTGCCGTAGAGTATTTTGATGGTGGACAATGACGACTTCATAAATGATAGTGTTATAGGTACTTAGTTAATATGTGGAGCAGACAAATGGTTACAATGTTACTCTAAAATCGTTACTAATGTTGTGGGCCTGTATCAGGTGATCTTTACTCTTCAATATGCTTAAGCTGCAATAGACCCAATCAGCTGGGGGTTTCCCATGATGCACCCAGTGTTTCTTCTTCATTCCCTTCTTGTCACTCTCTGTTTATACACCACTCCGCATTTAATCATTAGATATTATTCATCTCTGGCTCTCTTGCATAACATCTCTTGTCTCCCTCCCTTTCCCTGAGCCTGGTTCTGCTGGAGTTTCTTCCTGTTAAAAGGGAGTTTTTCTTTCCCACTGTTACCAAGTGCTTGCTCATAGGGGATTTTGTTTTACTGTAGGGTAGGTTTACCTGACTGTTATTGTGATTTGGTATTATATAAATAAAATTGAAGTGAAATGAATATAGGCCGTCTTAAATGTTGCATCCATTAACTGTTCTCCGAAAAGCTAACTTCATCTAGTCTCAGTTTGCATAACTACTCCAAGTAATTCCTATTTATAAAGACAAGATGTGAGGTAAAAGCTGTCACTCATGTGGAAAAAGGCATATAAACCTTTAATGAGATATTGTTTTTTGTTAATAGTTTAAATGTATACATATAAGCTAAAACTTCTCACTTATTCTGTGTTGACTCTAGTCTTGGTGTGCAGCATACCATCTTAGTAAGCTTTCCTATTAAAGTGTTTCTTAAATGGAAAACATCTTAATTTTGTTACACAAATAATAATAAATGTCAAAAACTGTTTATATAAGCCTAATATGAGGGTTTACTGTGATTACCCGTGTTATTATGGGCGCGTGCTTTCAAATGAATCAAACATTAGTGCATTTAAGGAGATACATAATGGAAATATTGAAATGCATTTAAACTGAGGCATTAATTTGGCTTTTTTTTTTTTTCCCCGTACATTTTATGATTGAACATTGCTAAAACCCACCCTGTCCTCTGCGTAAGCTGAGAAAGGCTGCTTCGTTTTGCTGCGCTCTCTCACCTTTTTGGTTAACAGAAGGCTGTGGTTGTTTAGAGCAGCTACTCAGAGTGCTGCTGAATGTAGCAATTTGATAAATGGAGGACACACAATGTTTCTTACCACTGCAGAGAGGCTGGGAACGAATTTGACTGAGTTCTGGATATCCTCCTCTGTCACCTCTACCATAGAGCAGTGGTCCTCCTCCAGAGGCAGGGGGTCAGCACCTCCCTGGGTCACCCACGGGTTCATCTGACAGGATATGGACAGCAGTGAAATGGGGCAGTTTCTTAACTTGACATCCAAAGGTACACAAAAATGCACACCAGTAAATCCAGAATTACAGTCAGTTGACTGGCTTGTATCCAGGCAATTAATTAATGGCAAAAGTAAGCTGTTCTACATTTACAAGCAAGATTTTTTTTTTAAGCTGGGCAGTCATCAGTATTGATTGCAATTGTTATTCTATAAAAACCAACATGGTAAGATGGAATAGTTGATTCATGCAACGAGACCCATCTGTGGGCTGCACAGAGGACGGTACGGGTTTGTGTGTTGCTTATTCTGCCTTTCCCTTTTCCATGTTGTAGGTGCAAGAAAGCCAAGCTCTCTAATCATGTGGAAAATATTTAGAAAGTCACAAATGTTTAAGTTGAATATAAATAAAAGCCATTTTGAGCCTGATTAAATCTGAAGGCTTTTCCTGTCATCTGTCACATAATCAGTAAACATTAGTGACCCAGTGCAATAGGAACATGCGATGCCTCTTCTATGATTTACACTTAATTTAGTGCTTCAGATCAGGAGCTGTGTCAAGCCTATATATTTGTATATTTAAGTCTTTTCTTCAGGCTGATTGCACATTTCCTAATTAGATCATGTTGTATCTACATTTGACTGGATAAAAGAAGGTGTTTCATTTCCTACTGTACACAGTTCTTCATGCTGCTGAGCTCACCAGTATGTTTTTCTCTTGTCAGTTTAGTCACACCCAGTGTTCCCTCTACAGCTCTGGTGGATTTTTGCAGCCCAAAGATGACCTGTTTTGTTTGCACTGAGAGCTCCTTTGACTCTCTGTTGTAGGCTCACAGCTGACAAATCTGCTGTGGGCAGATGCATATGCCAGGTTGTCCCAGATTTGTGCGACTTTTCAGAGGCAGGGAATGCAAATTTCACATGGCACATACAACTGTAACAGCCACATTAATAGGAAATATTCTGAGCTAACATGAAACTACAATCCTTTTTAAAAAGAAGAGGCGAGCCAACGCGGTGAAATAAAAAGCCCCTATCCCAAGGTTTCGTTAATAATAATAAAGCTTTTTTTTTAAAATTCAAAAAAACAGCAACAGCTTTTGAGTCATTGTGTGTTTGTGCACAAGGACATGCGCGATGCCTGAGAGCTTCTATATCTCATGTTCCACAAACACACAGAGAAAATGAGTCACATGACTCATGATTAGAGTCTGTTAAGGACACACTGTGGGGAGTGGGGAATGTCATCTGACCACCATTGTGCCTGGACCCTCCGTGACACTAATACAGACCTACTCAGTCTAATTCTCAGAATGCCTCTCTGTATAACACACTCAGGTCAGAATCTCATGTCTTAATCACCAGTGAGAAAATCATAGTTGTGCTGTAACTATGACCAATGTGCTAAACCTGCCCATTTTCCTGAATGACAGTTATTCTAAACTCAGTTTCTTATCATACATCAGTTTGATTCTCTTAAGTACCTTGATCTCCGGGATGGTGATCCTGGTGTCTGGGTTCTTATCCAACATCTGTAAAATCAGATTCTGCAGCTCTTCACTGATCTTTGGCCTGAAGAAGAAAAAAAAACAAAAAACACACACACAAAATGACAATTTGGGAAAAGGTTTCTGAGATCCAGTTGTTTCCACAAATGTATCATGTTTGGAAAATGTATGCCAAAGTAACGCAAACCCTGTTTACTTAAGGATTTGAGTCAGTCCTATGGTTGTATTTACCATTAGACAGGTATAAGACACATTCAAGAGTCCTTAAAAACAGACTAATGTAACAAAATAAAATTAGTGTGTCATGCCATGTTTTGTTACCATGCAAAGCACAACTTACTAATTTCTTGGAGTCATTCTGGAAAAAAAATTAATCAAAACTTATTCACCGTCGGAAGATTTGGTCACTGAAATGAACCTCTAAACTCAGGCTCAACATTTTTTTGAAACAAATCAATGCAAGACGCTGCCCTTGAGCCAACAGGTCCTCACATATTGGATAAAGTAAAGCAAGCAGAAATATTTTTTGCCCCTCTGTGTAACAGAACTTTTATTTTCTCCTCTTTGAGGTAATCTCATCTGCTTACTAGCACTTAAGATACAGTTACATGCATCCTAAATGTGCATTGTAAAAAAACGACCCATCTATAACCCAGTTAACTCCTCCAACATATTCCAAACCTCTCTTAGAAAATAAATGGAAATGATTCTCAGCCATGAATACTTTTCACTCAAGGGTGCTTTGGCAGTTGTTTAAGGGGGTGATTGTAATTGAAAGGCACTTGCTTAGAGCATGTCATTTCATAATTTTATATAGACAAACAGGCATAATTACATTTAGTCAGCCAAAACACAAAAATACCACATTTAGTTAAAAATAAATGAGCAGCTAGAAGTAACCAGCTGACACAAACAGCCAGCTTGGTAAAAATGGCTGAACTAGCTAGCCAAAAGGGCTAAACTGTTAAAATATATAAAGTCAGCTTAAAGTGAAGTATGTTAATAGAACTAGATAACTTTATGCATCCTACTGGATTAGTACTAGAAGTAGTTAGCCAAAAATATGTAATAAAAAAGTTCAAATGAATAAATTATTACATTTTTTCACTAACAGCTAATTGAAAATTGTGCGTATCTTTCTGTCTTTATTCCACAGAGAGGCCTTAAAGAGATCCAACAGTGTGATCAAGGCCTCAGCCTTGATGATGTGCATATCTACCATTTATGACAAACAAAAGGAAAATTAAAAAAAGGAAGGTACGCATGATAGAAGTTATTAACTAGCTGTAGCTAAGAAGAGAAAAATCTGTTATATTCAGTTGGAATAGAACAGATGTACCGTATATCTGCTAGTAGTGGCCCGTCTCTTATTGACGCCCGTTTCTAATAAACGCCGGGTTTGAGAATATGTCACGACAAATAGATGCCGGTCTCCAATAGTAGCCGGTCTCCTTTAGCGCCGGTCATTTTTCCCTTTTGGCTCCACTGATAAGTTTGTTAAATCCTGAAATGTTCATCCGCTGTTGTTGCCTATATTTTTTAGCCGTAAATACGGTACCATACCGTATTTTACTGCCAAATGAGCTCAGTTTACCCATCACCATTCCCTCTGAGAAGGGAATAAGAGCCGGTCTCTTTTAAACGCCGGGCCGTCCGACTAATTTTTTAAATAAACGCCGGGGCTACTATTGGAAGATATACGGTATGCGCATTTAATGAACATGCTTTTGCACAATCATACTCAGCTCACTGTTGGAGGACACAATTTATCATTAATGTGATACCCTGTCCTGACACCTACTCATACTGCCCCTTCTTCTCCCTTATCAGCGTGTTTTCTCCTCCTACCACCACTACCTATCACCTGTCTTTTATTCTCTCTGTATGATATTCCCCTACAGTAAGTAGGCCTGCATGCTTTTCTTTAACCTTTTAGTCAAAACGACAAACAACTGTGGAGCAGATTGTATTTATGCAAGCTACTGAAGCCTCAGTTTGCTTTTTCAGTGCTTGTTTTGATTCAAATGTAGGTGACATTCAATGTGTGCTGTCACTGGCTGGCGTGTCAAGCAATTCATATTTTTCCTCGGTGCAATTTGTAAGAGGAAAAAAAAAAAAGAATAGAAAAAATGATTTTGTGACTAGTGAAGATGATGACTTCAGGTGCAGACTGGAGGTGATTGGAAAAACAGCTGTCCATTTCGATAAAATGGAAGAGAGGTAAGAACGCTAAAGGTGAACTTACGTTTCTGGAAATTCAACAGGCTTGGTCCTTATCTTATTATGCAAAGCCAGTATGTACTCGTCAATGAACGGACACTGCAGGAAGAGCAGATGAAAGGAGGTGAAAACCACAAGAATAGATATGCAGAATGACTGCTGCACCAGGCGAAATCCAGAACACCTTAAAGACAACCAAGACGAACAACAGCAGCAATCAGCCTCGCATTCATTAAATTAATGACAGCACAAGAAAGCTGCTGTGTCAAACACAAACAAGGTGGCAGATAGTGCTCCCACTGAAGTCCCACTAGGTGCTGTTAACAAGCAGCAGAAATGTTAAATGGACGCCTTATTCCATGCTTTTAAACTAACACTCACAGGGCAGACGTTGATCAGCGGCAGATGCAGCACATTTACCTTTCCAAAGACGAAGCAGTAGAGGGTAACTCCCATGGCCCAAACATCCAGCGCCTTTAAGAAAGTTCCAGCAGTGACATTATATTCAGATGAATAGGAAACATTTAGAGAGAAAAAAAAAAAAGACCTAAGCTGATGCAGACTATCATTTTGAGGTTATTCTTTGGGGGCACCTACTGTCAGATACCCTAAGATGAATTTGTGTGATGAAATAGCAGAAGTACTGCTGCTGCTACCCATCTGCTGCCCCCCCAAACCCCTCTCTCCCTGTAGCTCTACTTGAAATCTATTTCTGTTCCCTGATAGATATGGGATGATTAAAGCAGCCTTCTGAACCTGTGCAATATCTCAGACACATGATGTACTGCTGCAGACTTTTAAGTGACATGAAGGATTTTGTTTGCTGATTTACATGTCCTTTGGAAAATGGTTTGGCCAAATCACATTTTTTACAGAGGCTAAGTCTAATCAGACAGAAACTGGCACTAGAAGTGCATCTTTTAAAAAGCTTTTTTAAAAAAAAAACCAAAACAGCAGACTGAGGCACTTCAGTGGCTCTTACACCCTGATGGCTTTCCGTCTGCAATCAAATGTTCTGTTCAGGCCCCTCTTTCATAGACATCCAAGGTCATTGTCTGAGCAAATGCACCAGTCTGCCCTTTCAGACAACTTGAACCTGAAATGACAAAGTATGTGATGGCAGAAAAAGGACGATTTGGTAATGTTAATGTCTTAACCCCTTTCTGCACCAGCTCCAGTGTGTGGACGCCCACATCTACCTGCTCGTTATGTTAAAAACAATTCACTTATTTCACAGAAATAACCGGATTGTTCTTCCTCAACTTCCTTGTTATTGACAGCTAAAGCAAATGAAAATCAGTAGGCTGGGCCGGTAAAGGCTAGCAAATCTCATTATAGTTCAGCGATTGTCATTTGGAGATTTGGAGTTTAAGGTTCAGCATTTTCACAAACCAAAGAATAAAGTCACACTTCAAATGCTCATCACTCATAAAATCATATTCATAGAGTTAACTCACTTTTCCACTGAAGCTCTTGCGCTTATCTGACAGTGTCTCTGGTGCCATAAATGCTGGGGTGCCAGCAGTGCTAGACAGCAAAGCATCGTTGCCCTCAAACTGGTTACTGACTCCGAAGTCTGCTATCTTCACATGGCCATCGTCCCCTAGTAACAAGTTAGAGGGTTTGATGTCCCGGTGGACAATCTTCTGGTAGTGCACTGGGATTAAAAAAAGAAAAAGAAAAAAAAAAAAGGACAAAAAAAGAGAGAGATTTAGTTAACCCTTACCTCATTGGACACTCGTAACCCTTAATTCTGTGTTCTGGAATATTTCAGGCTTCTAACCAGTTTGCTTGAACTACCCTTAGAAAACCCCAGAACCTAGAATGCAGCCTGAGGACCTGCATCTTTATTCATATATACTGAGGTTTCAGAACATGTCATTAAGGGTAGAGGGGAGGTCGTGAAATGTCATCTTTATGGGGAAGGAAAAAAATGAAAACAGATAAAACATTGTAATGACTGTGTTATTATGAGGGCAAAAGGCTCGGCTGTGCTCTGAGGGTAAAGCTGCTGTAGGAAACAGAACATCTTATCTTCTTATCCTATTAGGCACCACCAAAGTTGTTCAAAATTGAGGCAAATACATATTCTCAGTAAATGGGAGGTTCAATGTGAGCACCAACTAGTTACTGAATTTGGGAACAAGACAAAATTGTTGGGAATTATTTAAATCTTTAACAATGCATTGTATTATAAAAGGTTAAAATATATATCACGTGACTCAGCCTCAAAGAGAAATCAAACCAATGACCTTTCACTTGTTAGATGGCGATGTAAACAAAAAAGAAAAAGTTTAAAAAAAAAAGCAGCAAATGCAAAAATAACAACAAAACACACACAAGCAAATAAAAATGTCCACAAATGGTAATTATTGCATTTTAACACATTTTTTTTGTACGATTTCACCACAGCAGCTGAACACCCTAATGGTTTATCAACAGTTTTGCTCCATTTGACTTTAACTGTTAAATGTTGACAACAGTAAACACTAAATTACACTGATATGGTTACCGTATATCTTCCTTTAGTAGATCGGGCACTTATTAAAAAGATTATCCGGCCGGCCCGGCGTTTACAAGAGACCGGCGGTTGTTGGAGACCGGCTCTTATTCCCTTCTCAGACGGAATTGTCACAGTGAGAGGGAAAGAGGACCCAGGCGCGGTTTTTAGACTGAGGTGAAAAGACAGTTTGTTTACTTACAGTGCTCCAAAACGTATTCCAACAGTTCACAAATAATGCAGTTCCCAATTGTGCTCCTCCTTTGCTCCCGAGTGTCTCCTTGTCTGTGGTAGCCCAGTGCACGAGTGGTGCTCCCCGAAACTTTTCTCCGCTCGACTCTCCAGGAGAGGAAGTAAAAGACCAGAAAATCACAGTTAGCAGGTTCGCTAGCCGACAGTTCCAGTTCAGTGTAATAATCCCACTTCAACGGTCGCTGCATCCAGCTTAAATGCTGCTGGTCGTAGATGACGGCTGATTGGAAACAGCTGGCCGAGTGATGAGACGCGGGAAGACCGACGACCGCACGGAGGGACTTCCGGGTCAAAGGTCGCCTATTGGAGATCGGCGTCTATTCGTTGTGACACGTTTTCAAACCAGCGTTTATTAGAAACCGGCGTTTAAAAGAGACGGGATACTAATGGAAGATATACGGTACATAAGTTACGCTATTTTACTTTACATTTGTAGACATGAACAGAAAAACACACTGTTTTTAACTTTGGAGCACACAACAACAGTGGAAACAGGAAGCAGTATTACATATGAGTGAAAATGAGCTTATTATAATTATTGTTTCATCAGTTTTCAAAGTTACACCTCTACATCTGCATCTTAAAAAAACTACATTACATTTCGGTAATTTTAGGTATTGAAACAGTGTTTCAATACTAATTGTATGTGTTAAATAAATGACAGAATCCTAACATGAATACTAACTAGTAATTATAACTGTCAGGTGAACATGGTGATGTGGAAAGATTTATTCTGGTTTTCCTTTCAAATGTACGGCTATAATTATAAAGTTTTTTTAAAAAGGAAAAAATCAGCACAAGCAGTTTCAACTGACTTGTAATTGGTACAATTTGGATTTTTGAAATCCATCATTACCTAAAGTGGGCAACAAACCCTAATGCTAAGTAAACAGCTTTTTAATCAGACAAGCCTGGCTTCCACCTGCTTTATTATCACTGGGCAGGAATAAATGGGCTTTACTTGTGACCACTGACTAGGCTGTATAGGTGCTTTACTAGAGTGCTTTTACATTCAATTTTGTCCCTGTAACATTATTACCAAGATGGATCTCAAAGCTCAGAATGACACGGCACTGGTCCTAAATGATTCGGATCAGCCTGCTGAAATTAATCATCTGCAACAAATGAGGCCTGAGCAAACTGTATCATTTAATAGAAGCTCGATAGTGATGGAGGAAACAGGACATAACTATGAGCGTAAAAGCAGAGGGTCAAAAATAGAGAGGGCCTTTCCCTGCTACAACAGGGCAGAGTCATCCTGGGCAGGTCGGCAATCTCACACAGGGCTAACATTACTAGGTACGGCTTATTTAATGCTTTTAATTGTTTAGGCACTTTGTGAGTGTGTGGTACTTACAGTATTCTATACCCAGGATAACGTCTCTGAAGTATAAGCGAGCTTGTACTTCTGAAAAAGGATTGTCCGTGGGCACTTCCATCACTGGACTAGAAATCCATGCAGGCAGCCAGACAGCAAGCAGAGCAGAAGGGAAAACAACACAGGCAGTGTGATAGACAAATATGCAGATTATGCATAACAGTTGCTTCATTAGTAGCAGTGGTGTTGACTTTAAATGTGACTTTGAGATGGGATCCAGATTTAAGCACTCTGATCTAACATCACTGATGCTCAACAGCACACAGCAGACACTGGTAAGTGTCTGATTGGATGAGAGCAAATTATAACACCAGGACATGAATAAACCCCTGCCTGTAATTTACACAACACTGTGATGCTATTCTACTACATGTGCTGCAGACAGTGCTGGGAGCCAGAACATCATTTCCAAGTTTCCCCAAGAATTGCAGCATTTTTCTGCGTTACATTCCATATAGTATTGATATTGATGGCT
>VURO01003567.1:8920-24788 GCA_015108175.1 Pelvicachromis taeniatus | reverse complement strand
GGTATCTCGTCATGGCAAAAGAAAAGCCCCACCTACCGTTCTTTATGCAACTTCAAATGTTGGACAAAGTTGGAAGTTGTTCCACCTCCGTCTGTGATTCTCTTCTTGCATGTTTTTTGCATTTCGTTTTTTGTTGAGTAATTCGTAGTTTATGTATCTGAAAGAAATTACTCTTGGAAGCTTTTTTGGCTTAAGCTTTTTTTTTGTTTGTTTGTTTTTAAATCTGGTCAATCTGATTGGCTGTGCTACAGCTCACGCTCACATACATACAGAGTGTGGTAAGAATGCCTGAATGAATAAAATGAATTAATGGTCCGCACGTTTAATATAGTATGTGTGTTAAATTTTAGATTTGGGGTAAAATATCAAGTCATTTCAAGTAAACAGGTTCAAGTCAATTCAAGTCCCGAGTCATTGGTGTTAAAGTCCAAGTCAAGTCCAAGTCTTATAACATTTTGTCAAGTCAAGTCTAAAGTCATAAAATTAATGACTCGAGTCTGACTCGAGTCCAAGTCATGTGACTCGAGTCCACACCTCTGCTGACCACTACATTTGGATGCCGGTTAAGAGCCACTCTTGGGATGTGTAAACCCCCCCCCTCCAGCTTTAAAAAAATAAATTACCTGTAAGTATAGTGTAGCACAGCTGCACATGCCAAAGCATTGCGTTGCCTTCAGAATTTGTGCATTGTGTTGACGTCACTGACGTGGAAGCAGTCTGAGCTATAGCTGTTCTTTAAAATAGCTAACCGTTCAACCAAACATGTAGAAGAGGCTGAAAGCAAAATTGCAACCTGAGCACTACATGTAGATGGAGACTTGAAACCTCGTGGCTGGTTTCATGGCTGACAAAAGCATCCTATCAGCCATAACATCAGTTCATGTTGAGGTGCTGCATTATCACTGATAATTAAAGAAACAATCATCAACTGCATGACTTCAATGCTGAAAATATCGTTGGTCATTTCACGCTGACAGAATGATCACAACCTGGATCCCATGCACAAAGTACAGGGTGTGGATTCACTTCTATGATACACAGCAGAGAACCTGCAACCTTCCTCAGGGGAATGACTCACTGCTGCACTGAGAAGTAAGAGCAGGACCACACAGCGCTTGACCACACAACCTGCTCTGCTGACATGATCAGAGTGATGGCATAGAGATGTAAAGCCCATAATGCACCTGAAAGCCTCTGTTATGGCCTGTGCTAACATAATCGCTGTGTGAAGTAGGTGAAGAGAAATGGGCTCCGAGCAATGCTCCTTTACAAGCTGCCTCGCTTATGTCAGCAGAGGTGCCACACGGTACAGGTCAAGAGGTAAAGAGGTAAACACAACCATCAGGCTGTTCCTTATCTAGCTATCAGCTTTCATCTGAGCATATTGGTCCGATCATGCAAGCAGTGTCAATAAAAGACACTGACAGCCTGCATATTAATGCTTCTGTCAAACCCGGTGTTCCCTTATTCTGTGAGTTTGCTGGGGGCTTCTATTCACTTGCCAAGCAAACAACTGAGCTCACCTGTGATTGTGAAAGCAAGAATAAAGCCCATAGCTATTATCCCCCTTTATTTATGCCACCTATAAGCTAAAGAAAATCTACATATCTTTGTGCAAGATAGAGGCTTGGAAAAGTCATGCACTCATGTCGAGTAAGAGGTGGGGGCATTAGCAGGTCATGTCTCCTCTGTGGTCAGATCTGTGATCTGGCAGTTTTTATTGTGGGAAGTCTGCCATTCAGGAATGCTAAACTGCTTGCCAGGGCTGATGCTTACGCATAGGAGGAAGGAATACAATAGAAAGCTAGCTAACAAGCAAGGAAGACTGAAAGTGTGTTGGCTGGGACTGTAGAACAAAAGACAGAAAGCTTCTCTGTTTGAACTCGGTGCAAGTCTTTCCATTGCTGGCATGGAGGATTCAGACAGATTTCACAAGCTGCTGTGGGCTCGGGGTTAGCCTTGGCCTGGTGAGTTTGACTGAGGGTAAAACAGGCCTTGAGGTGAGTCTGAAGTCTGAAGCTGAAGAGATATAGGAGCTACTTAATTTTCTTTTTTCTTAAATTGCTTGTAGACTTTGATACCAGAGGGAGACAGATTTTTGTACGCCCAACATCAGTGTAGTGGAAAGATAAAGGAAAATAAGCAGCTTAGGTGGGCAAACAGAAAGAAGTATTCTTGGGTTTAGTTTCTTTCATTGAAATTGAACATAAACCATCACAGAATAATCATTCTAGGGTTGATTTATAATTCTTTTTTAATGCAGGTGATTTGCACTAAATGAGCAATATGCCATAAACTGAATACATTTAATAAATTATTTTAACCCATATAGAATACTGCACAATAACTTAGAGATTTAAACACAGCATTATCAGTTTTTGTGATTATCAGTTTTAGCACTAAACATAGATCTGTTCTATACTATTAAAAAATCCCCTGAAGCTGGGGAGATGTTGTCTTTCCCTGTTGTAGCAGGTGGCAGTTTTGAGGAAACCTTTTTTATTTGCTTTCAGAATTCGTTACAGGGCAACATTAAGTGTATCCAGTGCTCTGTAACTGCATTAACAGACAAACTACCCTTTGGCTCTGTGACAGGGCTCTGTGGAGCTGGGGCGACACTGCTCCACTGTGATCATTTACGAGCACTCAGGATACAGCGTGTCCTCGCCAACGCTAATACTAATAAGGTGGTTAATACACCAGCTCAATTCCTGGTAGGTTTTGACGTGTTCATTATCAGGTCCACAAGGCAGTCAGTGAAGTGAAGGAGCGTGTAATTAAACTGTCCCCTGTCCAACTAGGATCCGATGTGGTATCCAGTTTAGTGTGCTGAAGTGGTAATGGTGCCAGTCTGCACAGGCTTCACTCCAACATAGACTCCATAGCTGCCATGTTGTTTGGCAGAAATTCTTATTTAGTAAAGAAAATATAAACACTGTTTTTTTTTTAGGGACTCTCAGCAGGATTTCCACTAAAACATATTTTATGCGAAACATTTAATCTATGTGTGTTTTTGAAAGTGCATGTCGCCAGACAGCAACGCTCGTTTTACAAAGTCCTAGTTTTACCAATTGTGTCACAAACATTTACATGTCTAATATATATATTTATTTATTTATTAAAGCACCCTTAATGTTCACAAGCTGATTCTTCATGCATCAAGCCTGTGATGCATGTAATAAGAGAGAAGTATTATTATTCAGGCGCAATATGTCAGTCTGCAAGCCCTAATTATAAGCTGTCAACATCTGTGCTGTCTAACACCAACAGCCCAGCCAGCATCTGAACTACACTGCCCTCCTGTGGTCACAGGGTAATTAGTTGGCAGTCGATACTGCCACTTAATTTAGTTTTCTCAGTTGCACAGTTCTCAAAGAATACTGAGACGGATGACATCTAACAATCCAGTAACATCTTGTTACTTGTGCGCATTTGAAAGAACATTTCTCGTTCTTTGACTACAATTTATTGATCAGCTGCATAGTCTTAAGAATATGCTAGCATCATTTAATTATGTCGTCATCTGCAGAAAAGGCCCGCTAACTGTCACAATCTGCCAAATCCACAATTTATGAATAGAACTAATATGAAGGAGACTGCTCAGACAAACATTTATTAGATGGTGAAAAAGAAAGAGGAGTAAAAATATGGCAGCGTAACAAAGGGAAGTCAGCAGAATACAGAGGGATGGAACATTCCCCTGTTACCTTGTAAGGGAGAGCATTAGGTGTGAGGTTTAATAGAGCCTGCGGGCAAAAGGATCCAGTGATTTCACAGCACAGCTTTGTTATTGTAACATTCTATTGCACATAGCAGACTGATGTTTTGTTTCCACAGTACATGTTTTTTGGCACTGATAGCCGACGTGTTTTGTTTTTGTTTTTTCCAGTTATAGTTACAGTTCCTGTAACTATAACTGTTAGCTGCAGCTATTTAGACGAAAAATGACACCTAATAAAGCATCCAAATCACAGAACAAATTTTGTTTGCACGTTGAATGTAAAACCTTAAATGTAGACACTCTTATATACAGTTGTGGTCAGAGGTTTATATACACTAATCATGGTCATGAACGTCATGGTAATTTAGTACTTTTAATGGTTTCTTTGAGCTGCTCTTTTTCCAGGGTGGAATGATTATACAGCATGCATCTTTACTCACTTTTAAAAAAAAATAAGAATTAGGTCCACAGGTTTGAATTTATTTTGGATTTTCTCTCAAGACAATGAGTCCAAACACACATCAAAACTGATTTTGAAATGGATAAAGTAGGCTAACATTAAGCTTCTGAAAAGCCCTGAGCTCAACCCTATTAAAAATTCATGGACTATCTTAAAAAGCTGGATCCGCACTAGGAAAGCAACCAATTTAAATGACCTGTGTCAATTCTGCCAAGAACAGTGGTCAAATATCCAGCCAGAATTATGCCAGAAGCTTGTTGATGTCTACCAAAAGCATCTCATTGGGGTGCAAATTTCCGTGGCACATTTAACCAAATTTTAGTTTGGGTCTTTGTATATATTTGAGCACAAAGAACAGCTAAAAGAAATCATTAAAAGCCCCAAATTACTGTGCCCATGATGAGTCCACATGTAAACATCTGACCACAAATGGACCATGTATTCTCAGGAAGAAATAACAGTTTTATACAAAATGCATTTGTTGTTATGAAAACATGAAGAGAACAAGCAAACTATAAGTCTAAGCATTTCTCTGCCTGGCTTTAAACACTTTTTCATTTACACAAACAAACTTAATTTTGACTGCACGTATGAGCTGTTTTGGGAAATGCAGAGAAGAGAACTGAGAAAATAAACTTCAAAAATCTTTTTAAAAATGTGCGAAAGCAATTGAATAAAAAAACAAACAAACTGTAAAAGCAAATCTTTGAATGAAATGATTAATCTTCTTGTGTTTTCCTCGTATCACCTTTTTCCCATTTGAATACAAAATGTTTCCCTCAATTAACAGGAACTAACATAGAGAAAATAATGGGTCAGTCTGGCTGTTTGGACACTAAATCGTGCAGAGCAACACTGCTGAATTATTCTGACTTTTCTAAGACGGCCTTGTTTAAAATTACCCTCACATTAGTTTGATGTCACATCTAATTTGTTTGATTAAGGCCCCGTTCTTTCTGCTCTCTGTGTAATTATCTGCTTGTACCTTGTCCCCACACGCCTGCTATATACCTCTTATATTTCTGTGAGTCGGTGGGAATGAAGAAAGCTTTATCGAGGTACTTCACGTGTATCGATCCTCCCGAGGACATTCATTCTCTGAGTTTGACCGAGCTCAGCAGCCAAGTGGACACAGTGACCACTAGAGTGCCCTTGCTGTGAGGCACCAGTGTCACACCAAGTAATCCTGACAAGCGTTGTTTATTTAAAATTGCATTTTCAGCTGTGATTTCTCCAACTTGCAAACAGTTTTCTTATTAAAGACAGTTTTCGCTTGACTTTAAACCCCATGTTGCTCTTGACCAGTTAAGTGTTTGCTCTGCTCAAATGATTCCTGTTTACCAGAATCATATCTACTCACAGCAGTGAGTTTCCACTGTAAATATTTTTTCCCTTTTCCCCTCATGTTATTATCTATGGCACTGAGCTGTAAAAATTTAATTCTGCTGATGATATATTGTTTGTAAATAATAAAAGTTTTCCTGTTCCTTAAAGTTTGAGGCCAAGCGTGAATGTTAAGACTCTGCATGTGTGGCATGTTATAACAAAGAAATCATATATGATTTACTTTTTTAACTTTTTTTTACCTTTATAAATACGGTACTCGGCCACCACATGTTACATCTACTGGTTCCTAAATTGTAAATGTGTAAACGTTTGTAATTAAATGAGCTACGCAGATTAACAGCAAAACACCACTGTGTGTAGTGACAGGATCAGGAAATGATGCAACCTCACTGAACCAATAGGATGCCACAACAGGACTAAGTCTGAGACTTGTATTATTATCAAAACTGTAAAAAAAAAAAAACGTTGTTCTTTTGAGCTTCCCACTTTAGCAGAAGCAACAGTGTGGACACAGAAATATGGAAGATGGGTGAAATATGTGCGTAAACCAATAAAATCAAAAAATGAGGAAATACACAATTATTGCTTCACTTCACTTTAACAAGGGGAAAGTTACATACTTGATGGCTCCCGTCCTCCTGTGTCTCTGATTCACTTCTCATGCCTAAAACAACCAATTATCATTCCTCATGACTCATACTTTAACCTAACCTCGTAAACACAACTCAATCAAAGGGACAAAGCTTTGCAGAACTCCCTTACAGAGTTTTCAAAGTAAACGCCATCTAAAGCGTCACATGCTGGTTCCAGACAGTTTCTACTATCTTGTTTTGGGAAAGAAATGGTGACCTCATTGCTGATTACGGCCATTTTATCCAGGTAGTGTGTCTGTAACAATAGATTAATTTGCTGAGAAAAATACATCAAGCTGTAAAATATCCCAAGCAGCTACTGCACTGGCCCCTCTGACATTAACTGTTTGAATTATGGGCCAATTTTTTTTTCTCTCGTACTTTAACAATTACACAACCCTACTTTTGTTTTTGAGTTCCATTGTGGTTTTGTCGGATTGCTCAACACTTTGGTTATCTTGGAATTTATTGACACCGGTGGACATGTTTGACTGTTTGAAATTATAGCGCATTTTGTACTGAATTGCTTGTTGTTTTTGAAACGTTATTCTAGTCCTGATAACCTTACAAAGGATGTTCAGGTTTATGTTTTATGAAGTTGTAAATTCATATATATATATATATATATATATATATACAGAGAGAGAGAGAGGGAGAGTGAGAGTCCTTTTCTTTGTGTCTTTTAACTGTGTCATGAAACTGTTGATAGCGATCATCTCTCAGTTGTGTTTGTGGGTCAGTAAAGGTCATTGTTAGCTCATGCTGCCTTATCTTCATGATCCATGTGTTTGATCAAAGTAGTTTCAATATGATAGACATGAAAGTAGAAGATTGATGTTCGTAATCATCAAGTCCTCCACTTCGACAGTGTGTATGTGTATCCTATGTTCACAGTGTCAGGTATGAAGTTTCTTTGACCAGATTTGTTCCTTTATTCTATTTCTGGGTTATACCTTTGGGAGACCTGAGTGGGTGAGCTGTCAAGACAGCAAGAGGAAAGATGAGCTGACCCTAATCCAACTTGAAAAAGCTTCCTCTGACCCTGGGGGGCTTCACCAATTGTTTTGTGACAAAAACTGGGTATTGACTATATTGTATATGACATTTGCTGCCTTGGAATCATGATTAAAGTAAATTTAAATGATTCAAAAGGAAGCCAAGATTTCATTCCAGTTATAATCCGTAATGATTTTTGAGCAGCACTTGGTAATTGTGTCAGAATATTCCAAAATGTTTCTAAACATGGGGAATTAATTACATGCGCACATGTAACGCTTTCATTTGCATTTTCCTTTGTTAGTGTCATGCGTGTATGTGAAAATGAGGATTAAACAAACCAAAACAAAATGATGTTTATATAGAAAAGTATGTATAAAAGAAGTCCAGCACACTATATATATTCTCAAACAAAAATGAGATTATTGTGTGTCCAGACCTACATGTGCTTTGAATTTTTTGGCTTTTTTCATGGCTTTTGACAATGCGTCGCACAGATATACAATTTCAGTGTCCCCATTCCTGGATTGTTGCATAGGGTGCAGCATATAGTATAGTATACTATAGTATAGTATCGTTTCAATGGTGAATACGTAATACAAAATACATGCCATATGTTACGCTAGCGTGTTTTTTTAAGTTATTGTTTTTTTCTAAGTAGAGTTCCGTTTGAGATTGTGTCAGGAAGGGCATCTGTGCCAAATCAAACATGTGGAGGTACCTGCTGTGGCAACCCCTTGTGACAAGTGGAGCAGCGAAAACTAGCTTCATTTTTTTTCCAGGTGGAGAAAGTTAACATGAGCGGACGATAATGACAGCTGATAAGGGGAAAAGCTAATTTTCTTCCAAGTGTAACGGATAATGGAGTTCTTAATAGCTTTTTTCACTTTCAGCAAAGCAGTTCCATCTACTTTGATATCTGATTCCTTTTGTAAATGCGAGAGAACAAGAATATACAAATCGGTCTCGTACAGAATGGGACTAAAACCATGATGGGAGCTTGCTGAGCTCATGAGATAGATAGATAGATAGATAGATAGATAGATAGATAGATAGATAGATAGATAGATAGATAGATAGATAGATAGATAGATAGATAGATAGATAGATAGATAGATAGATAGATAGATAGATAGATACTTTGCTGTCACAGCAGCGCATAGTCCCTAACTTACATACAATTACTGAACATGGATATTAATCATTCCAGATGGATGTCAGAGATCAGAGGCGCCGTGGTTCTGTGATAAATTTGATGGCAAAAGATGCAGGACAGGGTGAAAAATTAAGAATAAGTACCATGGATAAGTACTATAACCAGCACAACTGGCACAGAGATACAGTAATTGGCTTGAAGGCAAGGTTAACCTTTCCCAGAGACTGTCTCAAAAGAAAAGCTCTGTTTTAGAAAGAAGAAAGACAAACACTGACAGATGGATTGAAAACTGAGTGGAGATTATGCATATATCTTAAACACAGTCTCGTCTGTTAATCTTCTGCAGCCTACTGTATCTTGAGTTTTCCATGGAGGCACAGTGGGGTGCAGTCTTCTGTAAGGCAGATGAGCAAATATGTGGATACATCTTATTGCTGTTTGTTTATGACAGCCTTTATATTGTGTATTATCTTGCACCCCAGGAATAACCTATATTTATGATGGAAAAGAAGGCTCTGCTGGTTAAGACTGAGGACATTGTTATTGTAAGTACCATGACCTCTAAGAAATAAATACACAGAGCAAAAAGAAAATAAGGAAGTTAAAAAAAGGAAGTGGAAAATGGGAAAGATATTTATATATCCTTATTTTTGTTTGCTGTGCAAATACACACAGTTTCATAACCTACAGTGCATTGCTGCTTAATTAAGCGGTTGTAAAAATGGTACTGGATATTTTTTGATTTCTTCATGTAAAAACAAACTTCTCATTATGTCGCAGCTTTTTGTTTTTATCTTTGACTGACAGAGCAAAGTAACACAGCAACAGCCTGACATCAAGTTCTTATAAAAATAAGAGACGAAATTGCTGTTGGTTGTTTGTTTTTTTAATGAGGAGGCAGAAAGAATACAGCAAAGCTTGGTCTTCTTATCAGCTTTAAACAAGGACATCAATTACATCTCACTGAATCTGTGGGCAAATGGAGAGCTTGATTTATAGGTCCGATCGTATCCTATTTTTTAATTGCAAGTCAATAATATATAAATACCATCTTTATCAGACTTGTTCAAAAACCTTTTGAAACATGTCACTGAGGAGCAACAACAACACTTTCTTAACAGGTATAATACACAAGAAAATCCAATTCAAGAGCTGTATTTAGAGTATCCACTAGGGACAACTGAAAACGGCTTGAGAGCTCCACAAATGTAGCGGAAATGTAGTGACCCTTGAGTTAAGATGAGCTTTGATGCTCAAATTACTAAATACCCATTACCCATCCTAGTACACAGATTACTGGGGCAATGAATTTGTCCACAACAAAACTTACAGTTAATCAGCTGGTTAAAAGACACACACACAAAATGCCAAACTAAACAGATTTTTAGCCCCACAATAAACATGCATATTCAAGTATAAACTAAAACCAAATATTAAACTTTGATTTGATGCCATATTGCATGAAGACAACATCAACACGCGATGCCAGTCTGTGCCCTGTGTGGCAGAAGCATATGGCAGTTAAGGACTTTAAAGCTGATTGCTGAAACATTATTCTCTCTGATGGATAATACACACGATGTTCATCCACAACAGCAGCCAATCACGGTTGTCTATCAGCATTGATGGCTTTGTAGTGAGTCGCTGCTTGATGCCTGATATATTGTATCAGTTAAATTGAATTTTATTTATATAGCACCAAATCACAACAACGGTTGCATCAAGGAGCTTACTTAGCCACAGTATATTCTCAGAAAGTAAATGACCTTAATGGGTGCGGTAGCTTGCAGCTGGGGCAGTACCCTCTAAAGTGCTGCCTTGATATGTGTACTTGCTAGCATGCTTGCGGTTTGTACCATGTGTAAACCAGTCTTGAACCTCCAGTGTTAATTATATATATCTTAATGCACTGTCAGAGCACAAAAACAAATTGGAGAACAAATGTCTCACAAAAATTAAAATCTAGCACCTTCGACAGAGCTTGCCTCAGCATCTCCCAATCCCCCTGTTTTACTTGTATCTCACTTATTCTCTTTGTCCGTATCTAAAAACCTCCAAGCTTGTAGATTAATGGCTTTAAACTTTGCAATAAAAACTATTTTTCTTAACTCGAAAGACAAAACAAAATTATTATGAAAATTTAGAGAAACTGACTTTAGCTTTATAGCTGAACTTTCAACTTGACCCAGTTGAAAAGAAAAGAAAAACTGTCTCCATTCTTATGTTATGCCCAGAGCTCATTCCCTTTATAATACTCAGCGTGTACTTCAAACATAAACAAGATAATATAAATCACATGCTAAATCTGCCCACCATGATCGCTACATACAAACCACCTTATCCCCTTCACCCCCGCCTCCCTGTACTGTTTCTGTGTGTTCCTATGTTTAATGCAAAATGATCTTATTATCATCTTTTGTACTTTTTATTCATCTGTAAATTAAAAAAGACAGTTCTAACCACTGCACCACCTTGCTTCTGATATACAGAGGATAGATATAGAATTACAGTTGTCAGAACATTTCTGAAGAGGGAAACAGAAAAACTTGAACACAATCTTCTTAAAAGTAATCCTGTTTAAAAATGTAGATGACATTGTGCCAGCGTGTACTTTTTGTACTCCCTGGGACCAAATATGTACACTTTTGTCCTTTGAAAAGGTGTAGTTAGCTAGGTATTCCTAGGTGGTGCATCTGTGTAGGTTACACCCAGCAGGACTGAAATTGCCTTTTACTATATCTCTGCTTGAGGGAGCCTGTGAGGTGGTTTTATAATCCTACAACTATTCCATCATAGCTGGGACTCTGCATGGTTTAACAGCTGGGGCATTTCAGTCATTCTGCCATTTGATCACAAAAGTGACCACACTGTAAAAAAAAAAAAACAGCAGTGTACATTCAGCTGTCAGAGTACCATAGCAACTGGAATAAGCAGCGCCAATGGTGTGTGCCGGTATTTTCCCCGAAAACCATCATCATAACCTGCTGAACTAGTAGTTCTAGAATATCTTTTGAGAAAAGACACTTAAAAAAAAGACCTTCAAATCAGAAAGTGGAAATTTTCAGTGGGATAGGGACACAAGCTCGACCTGATTTACAGAATCAAATATGAGCAAGGAAACTAGAGACGGTCGAAACATATATGTGGTGTTTGCATGCATTCATGCCTGGTTTGGCATGTATCGTCATGGCAATGTGGGTCTCTGTCTCCAGGTGGACAGGAACGTCTTCAGTATCTATCACAGAGTCCAAAAAACACTTGGATACTTGTGATATAAAAGTGACAATATATGAAAAACAGAGGGACCAAGGCTCAAAAGTCTTTTTTCTACATATTTTTTTATTGTTCATATTTCAAGTTGATGTTGTCTTACATCGTATTTCCCGATTTAAACAATCTTAATGGTCAGTAATGTAAAATAACTGCAAGATATTGTATGCAGAATGTTATTCTGCATACAGTGTTATTAATCATACAAGCATTCACTCTTGTATGATTTTGGACTTTTACAGCCAAAACTACCAAATAAGACCAGGCGGCCTGTATTATACTTGGACAATAAAGGGTTAATCATCACTTAACCTGATAATCAGTTATAAACAGATGCTTGACCAGGAAATACTTTGTATATATCATTAACACCATTATAATAATAGTAATGATAATAATTCTATCTGCCTGCACGAATCAAATAACAGTGTCACACAAACATATTCGCGAAAAAGCATGAAGTGGGCAAACTGCTACGATACTGTCCACAAATCCTGTTATTTCATGTCCAAACAAAAGTCTTGATTCGTTAAAAGAGAATTGTGCACGCTCTCCTGCATTATGTCTCAGTAATCCAATCCTACTAGTAGTTGCAACTTTTGAGAGACTGCAGGGGGAAAAAGCGGTTTGGCAAAGGCCCTGCGATCTGTTGAATGTGGAGTTTGTTTGAGGGGTGAGAAAATATGTCATTTCGGAGCCGTGGTTTATTCCAACGTAAGAGAGCGCACCAATGAAAAGCTCTTACGCTCCACCCTACCTGCCCCCCCCTCCCTTTCCATCCACATACTCACTACTGAGCACGACCTGCCTCCTGCCACATCTGGAGACGCATTCTCAACACGAGGAACTTCAAGTTTTGCGCTTACTCCGCGAATAAACACGCGTTTGCGAATTATCTGTCCGTCAGGGTGAATTTGGGTTTCTCTTGATAGTAAGTAGCCTAAATTATTCAGACCAAGTTGGCGTTTTTCCTCTTCTCTGAGCTTTTCACATCACCATCGGTAGCTTAAACAGATCCCCGTTCGGGAGTTCCAAACATGCAGTTTCTGTTTAACTGTCACTTTGGATAGATTTATAATTCGGCACGATTTGTGGACACAACAACTGATACACTGTTTTGTGCTTTTATGAATTTATAAAAAAAAAAAAAGAAGGAGAAAGAAAAAGACCGGTAACCAGTGGTAGCGAACACGGGTACAGTGATTGAGTTGAAACACGCAAATCAGACACTTCTATTAAAAGTTTGAAATTTCACGCTCCGCTCTTTCACTTGGCTGCCGTTTACAGTTAAATGCACAAAGTAGACCCTGTCCGCGATCCTTCTGCTCCACTGCCGCCCTGCACGATAGATCCGTGCGTTGTTGATGGTGACATGAGTCACAGGCTTGAAGTTGTGAAATTCAGCAGCGACTGGTGATGGAATGATACGTTTCGGGCTTATTTTTGTACAACGCTGATCTAACGCTTGGAAAAGAATACTGGAATAAGCCGCAAGGCGCACAGCTCCATACTGAAGTGTTTAAGTTAGTCTGAGGGGGAAATTTAAAAGACCTAAAAATACAGCGTCGGTTTCTTCCCTACAAAGAATCATTTGAACTTCCCACCGCAGAGCTAGGGCGACATAAATAGTTCTGACATGTGGATGTAATTTCAGAAGAGGAAAAAAGACAGATGCAGAGAAATAAAGCGAGCAGACTGAGCCGGAGCATATAGTAGATTATAGGAAATTAAATCGAGGGCAGAGCGAGGCGATTACAGAGTTATGATTTCACAAGCCATCATAAGCATCAAGAGGCCAGATGGAGTGAAAAAACACAACTCGTTCCACTTTGAAGAGAGTTAAGTAGATTAAATAATTTCATCCGAGCTCAATCAGCATCTGTCTGAGCCCTGCAAGGACTCTTGGAGGTAGAGTTGCCTCAGGTCAGGGATGGGATCCTCTCTGCTTCTCCGCAATCTGGACTTTCTACTCATCTCTCTACTCAGCGGTTTATGCCTGGTAAGTCATTTCAAAATGAAAATAAAAATGCAATAAGCACATTTACGCTGTCTGTTAGACAAGATGCTACTTTAATGTTGGGAATGTGTGCACAGATCACGGAGAGGTTGTCAAAGAGAGATCTGCATCTGCTGTGTGCCAAGTAAAATTCATGTACCTCCTTTAGGATTATTATAATTTTTAATCCCATATTGATGATATCTGCAAAATTCACTCTGATTTTGATTTCCACAAAATGTGTCTATTGCTTCTTTTGCAAATCATGATTGAGGGAGCATGCGTTCAGGGTTAAGGAGAGAGTGCGTCCTACAAAATTAGAGACAAAGTGGCTCTGTTGACAAAAGCTTTTTACTTGCATCTGCTCAAAACCTTTAATTGTCTCTGCTGCAAGTCAAACTTTTGAAATTGCTGCTTTATCGAACCACGTGGCTGTTTGGCCAGAATCAGTGGAGAAAAAAAACAACACATTTGAGCTGAAATTTCAAGAGAGACGGTTGAGTAATGACAAACAGGATTTAAGAGGTGGACATGGCAGCTAACAAAAAGCAGCTGTGATTAGTGATTACGCTCTTGTTCCATTAAGTGCTTCTTCCCACCCTAACAGTACAATTAGGGCTTGTGTAAGCACACAGTAACCTAGCTGCCCTAAAAGGCAGAGCATTGTGTTTTACTACAGCACGTTTCATGCTGTAAGCTCGGAAAAGCTCTGACCTGCATGAGCTGATGCAGCTCGTGCAGTCAAAATGGGGCTAGAAATTTCATTCACATCTGCAGCTGCAGCAGCAGCGACCGAACAACTCTCCCAACACGGTGATCTAGTGTTGAGCTTTCAAATGTTGCCATAGTTGTATTGAGAATGTCTGCATACACAGAGACACACACACACGAACACACTGTGCAGGCAGAGCAGCACACGAAGTTGGTTCTGTGTGTTTTGGCTGAGGCTGTTGTGCATTCAACAGGCAGTTCGCCCAGGTTCTGAGGTACAGTGCATTTTCCCAGTGATGTGGTCCATCACTGTACCGCAGGACCTCTAGGCTCATTGGTTTAGATGGCAGAGGAAAACAATTATAACATAGCTGTGTATTTATAGCTGATTCAACATTGAGTCGTTCAAAGACTCGGTCTGTGAATGGTGTTTACCCGTTTTTAAGTTTGGTGTTTGCTTAGTCTTCCTCTCCACAAAAAAAGTATTTATTTTTTTCCAGACTGTAACCAAACGGGATGTAGATGTTCACTGAATCTAAACTAAGAGCGGAAAAATTTGGGTCTGTGTTTGAAGAAAGAATATGAAGGAATATGTTAAAAACTGAGACATGCTGTTTTCAAAATACAGCGTTTTACAACTTTCTCAGAGGCTCTGCGAATCCTCATATTATAGATACAAATCACAAAATGTGTACGGGCTATTTTTATCTGAACAAAATTGGCTGATACAAGGACTGACAAGGAATATCTCAATTGTGTTTTACACCGCAGCAGGCAAGCTGTAGTGACAGCAGCCAGACAAAGCACTCCCTCATAGAGCCTTTGTTCAGTGTGACTGGCTGCCTCACTTACTCAGTTATTACATTTATTAAGCGGCAGCACTGCTTTCAGAAAAGCTTGGTGAGCATTTAATTTTTACCTCATGACTGTGTTTTCCCTCTGTGATGACTTGCATGTGTTCGAATCCTAACTGGAAGAACTCAAACTGTAACTGCATCTGCATGACATTGTCAAGGTTTATGTCAGCTCTGGACAGAATCTGACTGTGACGGCTGTCATGTTTAGTATTGCACAAGGCAGTTTTCACTCGTTTCACTAGGTGTGGAAAATATCAGTTGTTGACAACTTTAGCCAAAACTTTTTTCCATTTCTTCTCTTTCTTTTTTTCCCCCTTTTTTTGTGCAGAGAATCAGCACTTTTCCTTGTGGCTAAAATTCTAGATTAAAGTAGTTCAATCAATGTTCTGTTAAACCAGAGACCGCCAATTTCCCTGAGGATATTTGTCAAAGTTATACTGAACTGACTGATGAAGAACTCTTAAATTCCCCACAGATGAATGACGTCTATGTTTTTCGCACCAGAGAACAGCTCAATTGATATTCATAGACATGGTCAATCAATTTGAAATCAAGGGATTGCGGTTGCGGTCGACAGCCGAATGCATCCAAGAGGAGAGCAGAGCACACAGAAAATGCATTTTCATAATAACATACCCTCCGTGTCATCAATTAAAAGACTTTGAAGTTACTGATCCCCAAAAAAGCAAACAATGAATACCCCCCCCCCCCCCCCAAAAAAC
>VURO01003566.1:0-10585 GCA_015108175.1 Pelvicachromis taeniatus | reverse complement strand
CACACCAAGATAAAATGCTGCATTTTTCATAGCCCAAATACATATTTTCACACACACACTCACCATTTCAAACAGCAGACGGACAAGTTTTTCCGACTCGCCCCTGTATTTGGAGTTCAGCGTGGAGGAGGACACATTGAAGAACGTTGTCCCACATTCTGTGGCCACAGCTTTGGCTAACATGGTTTTCCCCGTACCCGGCGGGCCGAATATTAATACACCCTGAGAAGCAAAATGTCACACAATCTTAAAACATTAGACAAGTAAACAAATGAACACACACACAGAGCGAGAGAGAGCGAGAGAGAGAGAGAGAGACACACGACTGCAAATACCGATGATCAGTATTCAGTTCACTACGACCATTAACAGTCATATCAGTATGCGGCTCCCACATTCCTTTTAAGAACTTCCTGGGAAATAGACTTAATGGCTGCCTTGTCAAGACTCACATGAGAAGATCGATACCAAGTTAAACATTACGCTAGTTGAGCACACAGGAGATTTTTTTGGGGGGGGGGGTGTTGGCCTAGCTCAGTCCAGATGTTAAAAAAAATAAAACAAAGAATCCATTTACCAGCACCTCTAAAGCTCGCTTCTGTGGGAACAGGATGTTAGTCTGAATGTGAATGGATTGCCTTCCCGTAGACTGTAATCCCTGTTTGACACTGGATAATTGCGTGTTATTTAAAAGACTGTGATATTAAACAAAAGTGTCAAACCCTGATTTAAATCTCCTCTATAACCATTTTTTAATATTGCTGCCACACTCCGGTGTCTAACAGTTCTATATCTGCTTGGTGCCTCTTGCTACGGAGATTACAGAAACCACAAAAGGAAGCACTGCTGACATAATCCATTTCATTTTAAAGAAACTTTATTTCTATGCCTCAGTCAATTTAGGCTAGTGTGCCTTATGCTGACTGCAGGACTGAGTCGAGCGACTCGGAATATAAAACAGCACTGCGGTGGGTATTGATCACAATCTCAGCAGGAGCAGATGGGAGCGTATGTGCACCTGCATTTGGAGTAGAAACCGTCAGACGTGTTGCAGGGAGTACTGACAAAACAGAACTTCGTAGACCTGAATGTCCACGCTAATGGAATACATACCTCCACTCGCCTGCGTGCCGAAAAAACAACCATTAACCCGTTTTCCTCTGCAACGGACTTATCACTCTTAGATTTTACTGCACTTTCGGTGATTAAAAAAGGAAAAAAAACAGACTATCCATCTATTTAAAGTTAGTGAAGAGTTTTAATTATGCATGCCTATATAGGACAAATGAAAAGCATTGTGCTGCTATAACCCCCCCCCCATAAAGTATTAACCCTCACATGGGTGGGCCTCAGGGAAAGCAGTCTCACATGATGAAAGTTTAACTGAGGCTGATGCAGAAGAAGCCTCCCATCTCTGTGGAGACTGACTTTGTAAAAACATTTTAGTTGGCACATTTTATTTGTGATCAGGCTACGTGATCAGCCAGGCTCCGAAGTTTACCGTTTCTGAATTTAGCCAAGTGCATTCTGCAGTTAATTGGCAGATGTTACCTGCTTATAGATCAAATGAATGACATTGCATATGCAAGATCTTCCATTTTATCAAATGACATTTACAGGTTGGTTCTTATTCTTAAAATGGGTCTTCATCTTGCTCGTCAGTCCTTTATTTGAGGCTGAAGTCATGAACATTATTTGACTATTTAGTGTTTTTTTGTGATGTTTTGTCAAGCTCTCCCTCTCCACTCGCTGAACCTTGACTTTATGGAAATTTGCATGCATGAACACAACACAAAAAAAAAGAAAGAAGGAAAGCGTTACTTTCCGATTCTGAACAGGCGAAAACTTGTTTAACATTTACTGTTAATGTAAGGTGAGCCAAAATATTATTATTTACGGTCTTTATTTAAAATAAGCACACGTTGACTGTGAATGACATGATTTTATGCTGGATTTACTTGGAACTGTTAAGTTGTTGATGGAATCTTTTATGCCACCATAGAGGACAGAATTGTTAATGTTAGGAGAGAGAAAATGTGCTGCGCGAGGCCAAATCTCACGTGATCAAATACAACGAGACAATCGTCTTTTATGAAATGATACGGGAGAGCTTGGAAACACGTGGACAGAAAGGAGCAAGATAAAACAAAAGTCTGCAGAACTGAACTGAGGCTGACTTGAGTTGACAGTGATAGTGTCAACAGAAATGGTGCACTTGAATGAAGTGCTAGATTTAGTGTGAAGCTAACTAGTCATGATGTAGAAGTTGGTGTTGACCTTAACGCTCAGACTTTGATGTAGCTGGTGCAACATGCTGCAAGATACTCAAAATGGTAGGTGTGTTACAGAACAAAGTGAGTAGCTCACAGCTGAAAAACATCTTTATAGATTTCTGCAATTATTCACACATTTTTTAAAACACCCAGTAAGGAATCAGATAAAGTTTGCATGTAGAGAATATGTGAAGAATCGCAGGTGTGTGGTTACCTTCCAAGGGCGGCGAATGCCCTTAAAGTACTCAGGCATCCACATCGGCAACACCACTGCTTCTCTCAACAGCTTCTTAGCATCTTCCAAATCAGCAATGTCATTCCTGCAGTTTAGCAAAGTAATTAGCCAGTGGCACTTTTGAAATGTACCCTCGAAGTATTATATAAGTATCACAGTATCCTTTCATACCAGTGCACGTTGGGGTTACGGGACACAATATCTCTCTCCAGCGAGTCCACCAGGTCACTGTCATATCCTGTGCCATCAAACTTCTTATGCCCTTCATCCCCCTGCGCATCTCCCCCTTTCTTTCCCTGATGGAGAAAAGAAGATGGAAAAGAAACAAAACAATGAGAGAGTGTTTGGAGCACAGACTTACTCATGTCCTATTTATCCATCTGTCCACTAAAGCACGAAACAACTGGAGTCTAAACCTTATCGTCTTTGCATTTTGGGAATGCCGGCCGGTCTGCTTTAGCGCTGGCCTGAGCACGGCCTCCTGGCCCTGCCCCTCGATGCTGCAGGCCAGGGGAGTCTTTCCTCTGCTGCTTCACTCCACGGTTGGGCTGCTTTACTGCAACAGGATTTCTACAGAGACACGCACAGGAATATACAAATGGATAATAGTATGATAATAATAGGACCAGTGTTGGTCAAGTTACTTGAAAAAAGTAAATAGTTACTAATTACTTAAAGTAATCCTGATATTTTACTGATTACTTATTTTCAAATTCATTCATTCATTTTTAAAATACATGATACAAAACCTGAATATGTAATAAAGCAATAGACCTTTCAGCCCAATTCTATTTTTTTCTGCATAATCCATCATATAAAAGGTTTTCCCGGCGCCACAGCGGTCATGTCAGTGGGAGGATTGGGGGGTTTCTCTGTGAATTTCAAATTCCTGTGGCAGCGTGCTAGGTGCTTGCTCAGATTTGAAGTTGAATTTTTCGCTGTATAAAGAAGTTTCCTTCCCACACAGAGTGTACAGCAGACGCTAATGTTTTTGTCACTTTTTACAGAATCAAACTCAAAGTAATGTCAGTACTTCCAAGCTTTAAACGCTGCATGGTCGTGCTCTCTCCCGCACGCCGTATTATCCATTGTTGATCTACACACGATCTACTCATAAGTCACTGTCATGAGACACTCACAAACAAAATCATGGTTTAGTAATGCAGCGTGCTTAGGGGAAAGTAACAGTAATCTAATTTTTTTTTTTTTGCAATAGTAAACCCTTACTTTACTTGTTACTTGAAAAAAGTAATCGGATTACCCATCTCTGAATAGGACACACCTACATAGAGAGCCATCAATCACAGGTTCTCATCGGTGTACCAAAAGTTAACATAGAGAGCATTATAAACCAGCTCTGCTAACTTTCTGCAGAGGCACATTGCGCTTGTAGAGATAAAAGTGATTATGCTAAATATATCTCTTTGTACTTTAAAGAGTGCTTCCTTATGGAGATGTTTTCCACAGAATTTCTGGACATGAGAATTTCTGGTAGCATCACTAACAATCATCTCTGTCAAAACTGATGTTCAGTAAGTTAAATACATATATAGTTTGCCACTGAGAAAGCATTTGTAATCTGGAGTTAAAGGGGAAAAATACATATTGTGTGTTCTCGCTGTTTTAAACTCAACATGAAAAAAGAAAAAAAGAGAACTGACAAAAAGACAGCAGTCTGCAAGAATCCTTTTAAGCTTTCCCGTGTATTATATGGGTTATATGGAGTTAATGGACTCAAAATAATACAATTTTTCCTCCAAAATCTAGAGAGTGGCATTTAGTTTAATAATGGGTGAGTTTGGAGTATAGTTTAAAACAAAATTATAACCCAAAGTTTTTGAGATCGCAGTGCGACACACTTACTGTAACGCTAAATAAGAACTACTTTGTTTTTTTCCCCCCAACCTCAGCTGGTATTTGTTTTGCTGGCTCACATATTCAAATCTTCACTTATTTATTTTAACTGACAGCAGGAAAGGAAGAAAACAAACAATCCACGAAGCTGAAAATATAACTCCAACACCTGTGCTCTGCAGGGATGGGAGGAGGCCACACAGCTGGATCTTCTAGTCTCTCCTCAGGCTGCAGGGCTTGGATGTCAGTTGGATTCTCTGACTTAAAGCTCTCCAGCGTTGCCACTTGCTCATACTCCTCAGTCAGTTCCTTACTAACCTGGAAACAAACGGAAGAAGGAAAGTATTGTATCTGCACTGAATCACTGAGCATCCAGCTGAAAATACAGCAACTGAACTAACAAAAACATACAAAAAAAACAAAACAATGCACAATGTTTGAAAAAAAACCACAAAAAACCCTCAAAACCACAACAACAAAAGAACTCTTTCAAGAATAAGGACGTAAAACGGGGCAGATAATTTAATTAAGTGGTTAATTAGCGTTAAAGTCAATGGTAACCAGGACATAAAAATAGGAAACATAGAAATCACCAGATAAATTTGATAAAAAATACTTTGATATTAGCTTTTTAAAGTTTTTATTTAAATTTTCATTTAAATTATGCCATCATCTTTGCGGTGCCAGAATTCACCATAGATTTAAATTCAGGATTCTCTGAGTGCCATGCATCTCTCTTATAATGTCTCTGCCTTTACACCAGCAACATTACAGAATGCTTTTACATGTGTTTTGTCCACCAGAGACGACCAAAGTAATAGATCACAACAAACATGAGCAATGACACAAATTTTAAAAATTTGCCACGTGTGGGACTAATACATGTTTATCTTATCTCTCTTATCTTAAAGTTTTCTTAAAATAATAATAATAATAAAAACAGCCTTTGCCATTAAATGAAAGCTTTTCATCCAGGATTAAGTCCCATGTGCAGTTGAACTGAAGTCTCAGTTTCAGTAACTGATATACCAGGGGACTCACCTGTTGCCACCTGACTTTAAGTGCAGGGTCTGTGAGGGACTGACAGTACTTGTGGATCTGTTGAATGACGCCCTGGTAGTACACAATGGAGGAGTCATAGTTCCCAAGCAAGGCGTACTCTCGGCCCTTCTGGGCGTTGTGAAATATTTCTTCCACATTCATGATTAATAACAGCTGCATGGAAAAAGGAAACAAGCAATTGCATGACCTGATTAGTGAAACAGTAAGAGTTCAAAGGTTAATGCTAGTTCAGTGTTTCAATCTAACGCCTCCACATTTTTCATTCTTTTATTATTATTATTATTATTAATAATAATAATAATAATAATAAGTGTCCTCTATATAATTGAATGATATTACAAGATGGGGCAGCTCCTTGAATGTCGACTGCCCATCAAATAAACGGCTACACCTGGTAAAACACGTTAGTTAAGCTAGCTGATGTCGGACACTTGCCTTTTAAATGAAAGCGTTTACCTCCGGCGCTTCACCTGATTACTAAATGAAACCTCTGTTCAAAACAGCTTCTATTTTGCGTACACCTTGTAATATTACCGGTGTTAGCCCTTTGCTAGCTTGCTACTAGGCCACAGACGAGAAAACAAAACGAATCCTGTGCCAATGACCCAAACGGTATTTAATCCTCCCAGCTTGCGTTCAAATTGCCCTTAGTCAAAAACACCCTACCGATGAGCTAAATAAAATTTTAATTGCGTGTTCACATTAAAAAAGAATTGTCAAACCTGTATGAAAAGCGCTCGTTTGTATGTTTTTTAATCAGATGTGTCCAGCATTGCGGACAGCGTTACCATGGCCGCGGAGTGACGCCGCGTGAGGAATACAAACAGCTCTCTGCCGTGCTGCTTTCAGGGACTTGCTGCAGGCTGGTAAATGTGAAACTCTAGATGTCGCCGATGAAAGCAATTCGGCTGCTGACCTGTGATCTCTGCTTATATATTAACGTTATTAACGCAGTGGAAATGTAACCAAGTGAAATGTATAACTACATAATTTGCTACAAGTGGAGGATTTGCTATTTTACGTGTTTTTGCTAATGTATCAAAATGAGCTACAGTCATGCACAAGTGTGCCACTGGTCGTCGCTAATGTGTCAAATACCGCAAAGTATGGTCTTTAATTTCGCTACAAAGCTTGTGACTCTACTTTTGGAGCTTTTTTATAGTGTAACACGATCCTTATCAGCTGATTAAGTGAGACTTTTTTCCCCCTTAGCACAAATTAAAGTGGATCTAGATTGGCTGCAGAGTGCCAAACAACACCAGAAGCATAAAGAAAAGAACATGACACTGAAACAACCAATTTTATTGATTTGCATCTGTACAGTGTATTTTTATTATTGTATACATGCAACACATTAAACAGTCAGCTGTGGTGTTTTTCCTTAGATCCACAGAGTTTCCTTTTGAGCATGCTTTTCAAGTGATCTACATGGAGCAGCTACATTTTATCCCTTGTGTTCTTGAGCTTTTTCTCCAAACAACTGTCCATGTACATGAGCTGACACAAATACATTCAATAACAGCACCAAGTCTCACACTGCACTTTTAAGAACTAAAATATCACTTCAGAACATTCAATTGCAATGTTCGTCACAGTATCAGTATATCCTATTGGTCCCTTTACACACACACACACACACACACACACACAAATCAATTTTTCCCTTCATTAAGTTTTTCTTTGAATTGCATTGAGATCTGCAGATACATTACAGTGCAGTAATGCTGCTGTACTGGCAATGGCTGCATATCATTTATGATCATGCATCCACTAAAGTGCGCTCTGCAATGTTCTGTTTGCAGACTCGGTGATCCGAAGTGCAGTTTGGGCTACAAATATTCGGCATACCTCCATATGCATTCATGCATTTTACTGACTTGTTTATTTAATGTTGTGCAAACCTTTAAGCCTATATTGTCTTTAGCTGTGCCTCATACCAGGCAGGGAAAATTGTAAAATCTTACCAAGCTTCTGTCATTTCTAGCTAACTGATATGAGAGTGCTTTGTAAATTTTAAGCCTCAGTGTTGTTCATATCTGCTTTTCTCAACACACTCGTGAAGGACTGCCATGGAGGTCACCTACATCGATGTACGTGACCTTAGCATTGACAAGTTGCTGCTTCCTGCTCTCTCTGGTTCCACATTTGCCTCAAATTGCTCTCACTGGGCTGCTTTAGTCTCAGGGGTTTGTGGCTCTTCAGCCTGTAAGCTAAAGTCAGAAAGATAGCATCCACGTTTTCCTTTTCAGCTGGGTCCTTGGCTGAAGTCTCAAACAGCGGGAAGTTGTAGCTGTCAGCGAGACACTGCGCAGCTGATGTGGGAACCTCCCGGCGATCCCTCAGGTCACACTTGTTTCCTACCATGATGCGGGGCACAAGGGGCCCCACGGAGTGCCGGCTGCACTCCTGAATCCACTCGGGGATGCTCTCGAAGGAAGAAAGGCTGGTCACGTCGTACACAAAGATGACAGCGTGGACGCTGCGGTAGTAGTGCTCAACCATGCTCTTCCTGAAGCGCTCCTGGCCTGCTGTGTCCCAAATCTGCAACTAGCACAGCAGAAACAAATTGATGCCACAGAGTCGTATTTAAAGCATATGGCCAGTGTTATTTTATATTTGTGTTTTTGCCAGCCAGTTCAACAGGAGGCAGAAAAGCGTTATTCCAGATTCCCTATTTTGCTCAGCTCCAACCTTCAACATTTGTTCCTAAGAAGAAAGGCTCACATATGCTGTATGTGTGTATGTAAATATAATCTCTATTTTTGCTGAATTAAATATTGTTTTTTTTTTCTTAAGGTTTCAGCATGATGCATCTTGATTTTTCTTGAAACAAAGGTTTAGCAGCTTTAGGGAAACAATGGAAGGATACTGCACAGCAGAATAAGCCATAAATTATCACCACAGACTAAATCAACTGGTGGCTTTTTGCACTTGCTGAAAAACAAAATGTTGGTTAAGTTAATATAGTTGGGACATTTCTGCAGCAGACACATGGGCATCTTACAGAAGGAGAACCTGAGGTGTACATTATTAGAGGTGGATGAATTCCTTTCATGCATGCATGCTGGCTCACTGACTTTTACTCACTCACTGTCATGGTTACTGAAACACCGACAGACAGAGCTAATGTTAGTGTCATTATCATAGACTGTATGTTCCCACTGTGATGAGTCAAAATGTCTGCTTTGGAAATTTCTCCAAAATAGATGTTTTTTTGACAGCCCCTACAAAAAAATGGGTTTAAATCTGTGGGGAAAAAACTACTAAAAATCCACTTGGATATTGTGTTTTGTCTGGATCACTCTATCAGACTGAGGCATAGTTAACAACGATCTGTTTCACTTTGACTGGAAGCTCGTAAAAGACAGGGAAATCTCCAGGCAAATGAGGACTCTAAGCAGGCACAGAATGGAAATAAACACTCATATATGCCAGAACAGAAATGACTATGAACTGGCTTTACACCAAGTTTCGTTATTCCCTTTCTTGTGAACAATAACAATGGCCTCATAGGGGTGACAAAGCCTTCATTTGAACAACGAGTCATTTTAAAGTAAGCTCCATCACATGCCTACAGGCTGAAAACTGACTCCAGGTCAGGCTCTGTGAGCTGACCTATAAACCTAACACAGACAAAACAGCAGTGGACGTTCACAGGTATCTGCTGTGTGCCTTCCTTAAAATGTAGGACTTCTCACCTTGATACTCTCTCCATCCAGCTCCAGCGTCCTCTCTCTGAAATCGACCCCGATAGTTGCCTCGGGGTTTTTCAGGAAAGTGCCCCCGCAGAACCGGTAGGTCAAACACGTCTTCCCCACATTTGAGTCTCCTATTACTATTATCTTGAAAATCCGAGTGTGTGTAGCGTCGTATTCGTGGTGAGAGGAGAGCTCCAGGGAGTCGTTTCGACTGAAAATTATGTCAAATTCCTCCCCAGGTTTGTTTTCTATTGCCATTGCTCATCTTCTCGCGGTCTGTACGGCGGTACAGCGCGGAAATATCGCGAGACTTCCAAGGAGCGTACCTTTGAACCTACTTGAATGTAGCCGTAGACTACGTGCAGAATACAAGTAATTCGTCCAATTCTTGTGTGTTATTTAGCTGTACACGCTATTCTGTAGAGATCTGAACTTGCATGAGGAAAAGAACAATAAAAAAATGTAACGTGGAATATTGTTAGAGATTATTTTCCCTCGTCCTTTCTCTTTTTAAAATTTTATTCTGAATTGAATGAGTGGAAGAAAATTGATGAATTCAATTCTAACAAGTCTGAAAGTCAGTATTTAGTGATTATGAAGTCGTAATGAAAAATTAGGCTGTTGCCAGTCAGATACTTTCCAAAAAGAATCTGATGGTGCTTTACTGCAGTCATAATTTCATCAGTTTTGACTAGCTCACCAAAACCGCTGGCCCAGTTCGTCACAGAGCCTCCACTGTGCTTTGGAGATGCACATAGACTCTCACTGTTGTTCCTCTCTCCTCTGTACATTTGATGACTAGAGTGAAAAACGTCACTGATTTTCAGTCCAGGTTTTATGTAATTTGGCCATACACAAAGCACGGTTGTGCCGATTTTTTTTCTGTTTCCCTTCCTTAAGAATGACCTCATGGCAGCCATTCTTTCCATTCCAGATTAGCCTTCAAGGAACAGCAAATGGAGCATCCTATTTCTGTTGGGGGGGTCATTTTATTTGTCCTACACTTGTCCAGATTTAAGGATATGTTGGGCAACATGGCAACATTTTTTATTTATTTTTATTTGCTTAAGACGTTTTTGGGCATCACCTTGTTGGTTCAAAAATGGTAGTTTATGCCTGTCAAATTGTGTTAACTCTAGCATTTTTATATAGATTAGACTAAAAAATGAGAACAAATTGTATTTTTGTGACAAACTGCTCGTAACAATGTGCTTAAAGACACAATTTAAAATTGGTTCTTTGCTATTATGTCTTTTATGTATATGCACAACACTGGCTGATACCTTCAGTTTGGTACCTGTTTGTAGTTTAATGAGTCATAGTGAAGTGCCCTAAAAAAACCTCAAAAACACCCACAAAACATTCCTCTGAAAATGATCAGGTGCACAGAAATGAATGATAACGAGGAAAAAAGCAGCCGATGACCAAAGAAAAGCTTTGAAAGAGCTTCAGAAAGTCTGGAG
>VURO01003564.1:0-11080 GCA_015108175.1 Pelvicachromis taeniatus | reverse complement strand
TACAATTTAAAGATTCCTTGTTGATCACTCCAGCTTTATTTATGTTCTCCCATGCACCGTGCAACCGTATACAAGCTATAATCAACAGATGGATGATCAAAGGATCGGTTGGCTCCACCTATTTAAAAACTACTCTAAACAAATCTACCAGTTATAATCTGGGTGATATATACAGGATTAAAAATGCCAATTTATCTCATTCAAAGCGCTCAAAAACCCCACACATAGACACACAGAAGGAAAAAGCAGTGTTTATGCTAAGCTAATATAACCAGCTGCTTGGGTAAGCTTCAGAGCTCACTTACAGACGTGAAAGTTAAAGAGCTATTTTGCAAAAGCCTGCAGTCAAGAAAGCAAGTAAGTGGATAGACTGTACGTATTCATGACTTTGGTAACAGGACCCTATATGTTACCCACACAACATTTCAGTGACAATTAAATGGATTCTGCCTTCAGCTCTTCTAAATACGTCTCACCCCCTTAAACACTTTTAATCAAAGGGAAAGAGCCAGCGCTGCTCTTCTAGGTGAGTGTTTGCTGCCGAAGCTGCATGTATAGTCTTGCAGGATGACTTCATGCCATCGCTGGGTGTTTTCATTAAGCCTGGGCGCTGGCAAGCCTCATGGGCTTTTTCAGATTGTCTCTGCTTTTAAACTTGCTGGCAGATCCCAAACTGGCAAGAGAGAAAAAGAGAGGCGCTCTCAGGAAGACACACTAGCTGCGGGGCAGAATTATAGATAACAAATAAACCACTTGGAGGAGCTTCAGTCAAGTTGTTCTTTTTTTAGCAGTGTCCCAGCCTGGCAGACGTATTATCCCACCCTGTAGTAGATGTGTGCAGCAAATGTTCAGTGTTAAGCTTTTCTGTTTGTCCTCCAACAAGTTGGAACACCTCAGTGTGTGTCTTTTGGGTGCTAACCGTGGTTATTCAAAGGAGTTGAGTAAGTGAGTTTCTCCTAAGCTGTGGCAATGAGCAGGTGTGAAGCTGAATACTTTACACTGACTATTTGGCTAATCCTCTACTCTACCCAGGGGCTGAAGAAGCAGTTTTATAGTGACAAATAAATCTAACAGTTGAAGAAGGTGTTATAATGCCGTGACTCATGCTAATGCTAGGCCAGAAGTTATCTTTTATTAGTTTTCCAGAATTTAAAATAGAGAACATGCAACTTTTTTCTTTTTTTTTAGATTATCAATGGCAGGGTAATTGGTGGTAGTTCAAAAAACTCCCTGTAACCCCACATTATCATTGCTTCCCCGGTAGCTGAAAAAAAAAATCAAACATTGCATCTTAAATTCAAATTTTAAAGGTTTGTTTTGATGAAGGAAGAGGCAGGAACCATTGCTGGTTTAAGCGAGAGGCCCATATGATCTTCCCTCCCTTTCTTCCTCAAACAGCACGCTACACAGTGAAGTAGCCAAACTTTCCTGGCTTCATCCCCGGGTGACAGTGGTCTACTGCGCTGTCTACAAAAATCCTGTTTCTGTATCCATGCCTTTCCTTCCTCCATCTGTTATTAACATCATCCACTTACCTTTAACTGACATCGACTGGCATAAAGATCATTTAGATCACTTGGCATAAGTGTACGTGCAACATGTCTGGGTGCCTGACATCAGTAGTGTGTGCGGATGTGCACGTGGCCAAGCTGTAAGTGTAGTTTGGCACAGCCCTGCCAACAATCAGTCTTCTAGTTCTGCTATTTTCCATCGTGTTAAATAAGCACAGGTGAACACCACCTCATTCATGTCCACAGCAGCACAGCTTTGACTGCCACAGGTTTCTGTGTTTTTTTATTGTGAATTTTAACTAACTCAGTGGTAAGGGGGAGATTTCTGACTTAAGTTACCCTAAAGCTAAATAATAAACAATGTGCAACCCTTGGTCCTCTGTGTTCAAGTCAATAACCCAGCTGAGAGAATCAAGACTACTTTCAGGAGTACGAGTGATGATATAAATTCACACACAACGCTGTTCTCAATTATCGCAGCTTGTTTGGAGCAAACTCACATCGCAGGCAGACATAAATCAAGTCCCATATAAGAAAGTCTGCATGCATTTTGTGGGATCAGTAAAAGTTTCATCTACCAGCATCAGTCTTCATGTGGATAGGCCCTCCTCTTGGTATACCAAAGCTCCTGTGGTAGATCTGCTGCTTGCAAATGAAAGACTTCCACTAACTAGAAACATCAGGGTTCTGGTCAAGGAGCATGAAGAGGCTGCTTTCTGGGAGACAAAACAACAACTTGACCAAAGAGTGAAAGTGTGTTAACTGAAGAAGCACAGCTTAAAAGTCTCTTAAGCTTCTTACCAATTGGGCGGCTGTTGTTGTAACTCAACTCAGCCTAACAATCACTTCTTTATCAAGATTGAAGATCAAATTTCAATGTTCACTGGCAGCTTGACCTCTTTGTTTTATGTAACTAAGAATGTCTCAGAATCCAAATCCCTACAATAACATTTCGGTGAACTGACACTCAGAAGAGGGCAGCCTGCGTCAATATTACTTGACAACAACCTGGGACACTCTGAAATGTGTTGTTGTTCTTTTGTGTGTCAGTGAGCATGGAGATGAAAGGACATAATACAAAGGAATGCAAAGGAAGTGAGGCCATGCCATAACACACATTGCTGTTCTCTGGCTTTCTCAGGGTAGTGTACATACATCTAACCTACACCTTGCAATTAAACCAACGGAACTACGTATAATTTGTTTGGTTTTTTATTTTTCAATCATGGGTTTATCCTAATTATACACACGATTAAATGAAAAGGATATGTAGACGTGTAGCTTGTGTACATGTGGGAGCAAATAAAACTCAAAAAAATCAGGACAGTGTGCAAAATGTAAATAAAAACAGTGCAATGAATACAGTAACTTACAAACCCCATAAACCCATATTTTATTAGCAATAAATTGGAAAATGGAATCAATATATAATTTTATTTATATGTTTGATATTTTTATATTTTGCTATTTGTGTTATCATGTATGTGTGTGTATGTATGGTTTGTCTATTTTTGACTGTGTTTTATTGTTTTTACTTGGTCAGGGACTGCAAATGGAAATTAGCTGATTGCTGAATTTGGAACAAAGCATCTTTTCCTTTTTATGTATTATGTGCATGGTCTTTGGGCCCACAAGCAGCACTGCATTAAAAACATGCATGATTCTGTCATGTAAGTCACTGCAGTCACTTCCAGCAATCACTGTCCATTGACACAGTGCCAGCTACAAATGCAGATTAAAGCTCTCTAATGCAAAAAAAAGAAGAAAAAGCCATGAGTGCACATGTTTTGGGAATGCAAGATGAAAAAAAAAACACGAATTAAACTGCACAGGAAAAGTGTAAAATCCTTGTAAAGGAATTCTGTATGTGACGACAAATAATTTGGGAATGTCACCCGATTAGAAAACAGTGATTCTCCTACGGCTTCACTGTGTTTTGCACTGTTGTTAGCGTGCTAATGTGAACAAAATAGAAAATATATTGCATAGCAGCATGCAATGTTAGCAGTCACCGGTAGCGTTGCATGCAGATATTAGCATGTACTATAAAATATATACACAGCCATTGTGGCATCAGTCCTGTTGTAAAGCCCAGAGCTACCAAGCTAGCATTTTCACTGTCGCCATCATGGCATTTTGAAACTGGATGTGACGAGTTAGAGTGGGATCTGACTGTGAACCAACTCATGGTCATCATCTAAGCTTGACAAGTCATTAGCCAATGAGCATATCCTGAATAATCCACTTTTTCTCACTCAATTAATGACCATAATTTACAAAGGGGAACTTCATCACAAGTAGCACAACTTGGCTCAGGAGTTAGAGCAGTTCATCTACCAATCATAAGGTTGATGGTTTTATCGCTGGCTGTTCCAGTCTGCATGCTAAAGTATCTTTGGGTAGGAAAATGAACCCAAATTGCTCCTGGTATATTTTATTGGAGTGTAACTGTTACATAGAAACCACTTAGATATAGAAAAAAGTGCTTGTTGTGAGAGATGTGTTGTAAAAAGCACAATGTAAGAACCAGTCCATTTATCTATAGTCATCAGAAAATTGTTTACAGGGGAGCCGAGGTTCATTTTCCCAAAGACTTGTATGTAATGGGCAGTCCTTTTGAAACCAGGGAAATCATATCCTGTTGTCCTTTACGAAGACTTCAACACTGACCTAATGTTTAAGACCTGGAAGCTACACTCATACTGCAAATTTATTTATCTGAAAATTTGAATGCTGAGAAGTTTGTAATATGTATGAGTGTCTTGGTTTTGTAAACTAGTGTCCCAATTGAACCACATTAATCTGAAATAAGGCCAGAATGAGTCTTTATTCACGTGTTGTATCAGAGTCATCTTCCATTCCCACAGGAAAGTGTGTTATTAAATATAAAATGTGTGATACAAAGGAGTGATGTTCTGTGACGGATGAAAGCTTCTCACATTTCTCTTTCACGTTACTATATGGACTAAAAAAAAAAAAGATCCAATCGTTTGTAGCACGGCCTCTTGATTTGCCACGTCAGCTCAGTCACATTCATATCTTTAATCGATGCCATTTTAAGTACCTGACAGAGTTTTATTGTTCAACAGCAGCCAGCTTAGCAGATGTTTAGCACAACTATTCTTGTCTTCTCTTTCTGCAGCTACATATCAATGAGAGACAGCCAGCTCTGAACAGGTGTTCCTGCTCAGGAGTATGACATCATGGCTTGTGAAAGAGACTGTTGTGTAGCTAACATAGTGTCTTTATTTTGCACTCTTTCGCTTCATGGTTCATTCCTTGCTTTGTTCGTCTGGACTTCTGTCTGTAACACATCTTCGATCCCTTACTACTTCCCCTACATCAACAGTAGTGCCAAACTTTGTCTGTCTCTTCCTTCACAGTGCAAGCCAAGCAATACTACTCCTCTTGCATTCTCATGCACGCACACTGAAAGACACACATTGGTTCAATCACTGTCACCAAATCCATCAACGAGTTACTTTCATGTTAATAGCATAGCCTTTATTGCCTCTGCTGCCCTCCAAACCCAGAACCAACCTGTCCACTCACCCCACTGCCCACTCTGAAAAGCTGCAATTGTCCTTTAATTTTCAAGTGCCTCTAGGTGACCCTAGGACTGCATTGTTTGCCCTCAGCTTCGAGAGGGGACCCAACCAACCACCCAGTCAGGTGCTTATCTGATGCAATGGACCATTGATCACCTTTTACCCCTGCAGTGAATCAACTCTCTGTTAGCTGAGAATAATCCACTTGGTAACCTAAAACTAACCTAATATATTGCTACTTTAGCGTCACTAGACCTTCACATGTTAGCATGCTCCTGTTTTAGGCAGCACGTAGAGGTGGAAGAGGTTCAGCTGCAAACAAAATGGGATGCTGCATCTTATTTAACTTGCACTGATGCGGGTCCTGGGTTCACAAGTGCTGTTTCAGTACTTTGGGTCTTCCAAGCAACAAAGATGCAGTGACTTCAAGCAAAAATAAACATTTAATAGAATAACAATTTCTTCTAGGTAAACTATGCAGGGCTGCTTTGAGAAATCCCACTAGCCATTCTGATGCAACCATCCTCACCCCAAGAAGCCATCATAAACTTGATAAATTGCTCTTCATCTGGGCTGCAAATATTTATCCATTGCACAAATCCAAATTCCATTAAAGGAGTAAACATAAACATATTTCTTTCTTAAGCAGGCATATATGAGATTAAACAATGTAATTCTGACAAAGAGTTCAGCTAAGTGCCACCATATGGTCAATGGTGGTTCTCAGAGCTCCATTGTTAGCTGTGTGTACCGCGTGTTTATGACAACAGCTTGGCTCTCATCAGCTCTTCATTTCCAAATACACTGCGTTTGGCTCTCCCACCGACCCAGCAAAACGCCTTACATTCGAACAGTTTGTAATTTGTCACAAGTGTGTCAGAAGTGAACTGATGTGTTTGGCTTTGTGGAAAACATCCACTTCAGGGGGATGGGGGGGGGGGGGGGGGGGGGGGGTGACAGAGGAACTGGTTTGTTGTGGGTGTCAGTGATACAACAAATGGCTAGCATACGCTTAGATGACGTCCGTATTCTTTGTAACTCAGTTTGTCGTGGCACTAACAGCCACATGCCTGAAGGATGCCAGAAAGTGGAAGAGCATTTTTCTTCTTTCTTCTTTTTGCATTTGGCAAGGAAAGGGATTGTCACCGCTAATGATTTGCAACATTTTCAACTAAATAAATATCCAGTTCAGTGACCAGTTTATGCAACACAGCTGTGGTTTTAGCTATACCCTCCTCATCTGACATTGTCCATTTTGCCTGCATAATCTGGTAAGCAGGAAGTGAATCATGTGTTTCCTTGTTTCTGCAACAGCAACAAAACACGTAAACATCAAAGGAGGGCACAAGAGAAAATACTGCAGAAATTTCTTTGTAACAAGATATTTTTTTGGCAGATTTGAGTACCAAGTCTTACATCACACACTGATCTTAAGAGGCTACCTCATATAAGTATACCTCAGTAAGCACTGCAGCAATGGCGGGGGGAGGGATCACGCACCACTTGCTCTTATTTGTGTGTTAGGAAGCTCATTACACATGGCTCGGTCCATTACTGGTTCCGGACTTCGTGGCACCAATTTGTCTACTGAAAAGGGAAGGGGGTGAAGGCTGTATCTCGGTCCCCTGTGCTGCTCTGAGCTGCAGCAGATAGCATCATGCCAAAAGTAGCAACAGCAGCAGCAGCAGCAGCAGCAGCAATTAGATCCTGAAATGTAACCACTGGCACCCTCCCCCCTCTGCGTTCACCCCTGACTTAATTGGGCCATAATTTTACTGTTTGCCACAATCTGGAGACATCCACCGTGTGGGAAGAGAGAGGTGGGGGTGAACAGGGGATCAGCAGTGGTTCCAAAAGTCCCATTAAAGGATTTCAGCAGCTTTCCTGGGTTCACCTTTTCATTCATTCACCCATAAACGTGGTGCCTTGATCTATGTCAGCACTCTCCAATATGATCAGAGGTTTTAGCTCAATAACATTCACAACACCAACAACCAAAGATCCTAAAGTGAAAATATGGTTTTAACATCAGCCTGGGAAAGGCATTTAAATGGTTTCCCCAAAAGCAGCGCACTAAGGTGAGCCCTATCGCTTTAAGAATGTGAAAATGGGTAAATAGATTACCATCTCGTCCCTCGTTGTGTTTTCACTGGAGTCCATCCAGAAAGAAAGAAATGCGTTCAGCGTGTAAGCATTACCTCGTGAACCTTTGGGCAGCGGGGAGATACATTTTCAAGCACACATATATACACTACTTTCACACTTGCACACACCAAACAACATTGCAGCAATTGTCAGATTACACTCACGGCTGAAAGTACACAACGACGCGTGTGTGGGTTTGTGGACACACTGCCGGACCTGTCATTTGTCATGTCACGATTTATTCCTCCAGCTCTTCCTCGAATTGGCAAAACATGAATGACAAGTAAAGAAGCCCAAACCTCGCACCTAAAAAAAGGAATGCGTTGGTGACCAATGAGGGGGGGAAAGCCACTCCTTAATAGCTTTTCTGCACTATAATTCTTTTATAAGTGGTTGAAACCACAGTCAGATGCTCCAGACCAGATTTTGGTCAAATTGGTGTATTTTAATGCAGCCAGATAATTAACAAGGCAGTAAATTATAGTATAGAGTAAATGGGCTAGGCTGTTTCTGGACAGCCTCTGTAGTTAATGGGTTTTTTATACTATGCATTCTTTCATGGAAGGAATGTAACAGGGTCCGCATACAAGGCCAAGAAATACACACTCAATCTACTAACGCCACTTTTTCTCCTTTACCTCTACTATAGTAGCATGAATACTCTCGCTTTCACCACAAATTCGAGTCAATCAATCTTTATCCACAACTTGCTGTTTACGCCATGCAGATGTGCGCTTGTGTGTCAGCGCATGCACATGTTGCTATTTGTGCTGCTTGCACACAACACGCTGGTTTCTTTTATTGCTTACACATATTTCACAACTTTTCCTGCCTTGGAGCTAAAGGAAGACCAAACATCCTCCATCGTAAATTTTCTTCCAGAGCACAACCTGGAGAGTTTGCCACACACGAAACCATATGAACACACACACACACACACACAGAATGGCACGCACACACACGGACACACACGGGTTGGGATGAAAAAGAACGAGAGAGACAGAGTCATATATCTCAAGCGCGAATTAATATTTCCATTTTAACACCTGCTCCAATAAAAGCTTGCAGTCACAGTGTTGTGTGTTTTTTCTTTAGGGCAAACTAGCGTGATTACTTTAGCTCGTTCACTTATTTAATTAGTTCTTGCCAAAACATATAAGGCATTTATTCTATCACTCCTCATCATACAAATCATCATCTTATCAATCTCAATGGATGGCGCTGTGTTTGTGACCGCTTCAGCGGACTAATGGGAAATCAAATTTTGCGAAACGTCTTAAACTCATTGCTCATCTTCGGGACGCCTGCCCAATTAAATGGATTCAATTCATTAGGGGTGATTTATCCCTCCCGTACAAATTCATGTTTACCTCAGCGGTGATTGATGAAGATCGTTATGATTATTCAATTTGCTCTGAATGTGCTCGTATGACAGCTGTCTTTGTCTTCACAAAGGGTCTCTGTCTCCCTTGTTCGCTCTCTGTGCTTCTTGCGCTGTGAATTAATTGACATGTCTGCGAGTGGGAGTGAAGACATAACAGGGATTTATTAGTGTTCAGTTGTAGGTAGGTAGTGTGTGTGCGTGTAGTATCAGTTTCTTGCGTCCCGTTGTCTTGCAGATTAACTTGAATACTTTGTGGTTTTGGTTTTGGACTTGAGGCAGTGGCAGACGACTGGACAACCTCAGGAATTTGCGGTTGGCTCTTTTTGTTACGCATGCATGTTTCTGGAGCTTTCTCACACCAAGAAACTGGTGAGGAACCAGGGTTTGTATTATTCAGTGTTTACTTGGTTTCTGTTTTGAGTGTCAATATAGACATCCGTGATTAAAATGTGAGAGTTGTGGGGGGAGAGAGAGAAAACAGCATTTCATTTCCAAAGCGAGTTAAAGACTATTTGCTTTTGTGACGACATCCATGTCGGGAAGAGAAGTTTTAGCTGTGGACTCATTGCTCTGTGTTCATTATGTCCATTTTAGCCAGCTTATTTATCTGGGATACATTTTAAAACTAGTCAGACTGGACTGGTGCCTGAGGCTGGAGGTTAAGAATCGGGGTAAACAAAAGAAAATCCAAAATACCCAAAACACAAAGAAACGTCTGTATATTCTCTGCACCTGCATTAAAATCTCTAAAATGTATACAAGTTACGCAAAGAAGACCGTCATGTAAGGTTTGCTAGATGCAAAAATGAATGCAAAAGGTTTCCATATACCAGCTATTGCCAACTTTTATAACTCCTCCTATCCATCCATGCATGTGAGGAGTTATAAAAGCGAAAACCATTCATGCAAAAAATAGAAAGAATGAACTGTTTGAGCAATGTATGCATTGTGAAATAAAATGTGATTCCCTGGATGTTTTTACTTTTGCATTCCTTTCATAAGAATGTCTCCCCACGGCCATATATAAACCGAGGAAATGCTGTTGCCACGAAGTATAAATCTCAAGCTAAGCATTAATTGCATGATTTAAAGCGAAGAGGTCCATCACTGGCTTTGAGTGTACATTATATACAGGCAGACCTGCACAGAGACTGGAAGATGGAAGTTGAGGAATGAAGGACAGAGGTGTAAGTGAAGGTGGTGGTATAAAAGATGTGGCTGATATGAGACCTCAGTGTTAATGGGTAACACCTACCTGATTAGATTAACATGCATCCAGAACCCCTCCAGTCCTTTTTTTCTCCTTTGTGTGGTGTGGAATTCCCATTTAGTCCCTCTTCTGACAGTTATATTATATTACACAACTTATATATGACTGCAGTAGCACATGGTGTCCTGCGTCGTGTGACCTGGGGCGCAAATGGAAACAATTTCAGGGCCACAGGTGAATTCAATAAAGAATAAAAGTAATAAGACTTGCGCTTTTCCCATGGTCTGACTTGGAAAGCGTACAGTTTGTGTGACAAACACTTTAAGGTAGTTGTGTTAGGTGATGTGTCAGTTTTATTGATGTAAGCCAAGGATGATAAAGACTGTTAATATCTGAGGTCAACAGGGACTATATCAGCCTCTTCCTGGGACAGTTTAGAGTTGAGGGGCACATTGACACGTGGGCTGGAGAAGCCCATCCTTCATCTTAAAAACTTGAAACTAGTCATTGTGGCTATGAAACCCTTTGCAATACATGGATAAATTTAAAATACGCGACAATAGGTAGGCAAACTGAAATCAGCTCTTTGCTTTTTGACTCCTGTTTCGAAATCATGTGTTCAGTGTCTTATTTCACCCTAAAGGGGCTACAATTTCCAAAATTAAAACAGTGCTCTATTAAAAGGGACAAGTAACTGAGCCCATACACTTATAATTAGATTTTTTTTTTTTTTTAAATCCTGAAACCAGAACCTCTCACACATCATTAGGATATTGGTTGAATTAGATCAAAGACATATTGAATGCTTAGCTTGGATTTACTTGGAATCACTAACAGGCAGGGTCACTTTTACCATGTACGTCTAACCATATTTATGATCTCATGCATATAAAATTTAATGTGAATCATGCATGTTACTCTTTTTACTCCACTGGCTCTACTTTGCAATTCTGGTAAACTGTTTCTTTGTCTTTGCTTTGCTGTAAATCTGTACTTAACCAAAGAGACAAATAGAAAAAAATAATAATAAAAGTAAAACTTTCCCAGTGTGCTTGCTTAAGCTCTCTGGAGATGCTCTCTTGTCACTCGCACTAAGTGCAGATCCTGGAAGGTTTCTAAAGCCCCAACAATGCACCATAGCCATGAGGCCTGGGAAGGCCATAAAGTCTCTTTACAAGGTGACATGACATTAAAAAAAAAATGCAGGGAGAGCAGAAAAAGAACTGGATAGTGTAGGGACAAAAAACATGAGAAGTTTTCTCATTTACTCGCCGTCTGTGCT
>VURO01003558.1:14888-37466 GCA_015108175.1 Pelvicachromis taeniatus | reverse complement strand
GTGGTGTGTGAGTGGGTGTGTGTGTGTGTGTGTGTGTGTGTGTGTGTGTGTGTGTGTGTGTGTGTGTGTGTGTGTGTGTGTGTGTGTGTGTGTAGCATATGTGTTAAATACTTTCTAATTTCACCAAAACACCCTTCTTTAAATTAAATATTTAGTTAAAATTCCTGCCTATGTGTCTGGGTCTGTGTGTGTTCGTGTGGTTGTGCGCTGTGTGCCCTGGTCACAGCTCCTTTCAGCATGGCCGGAGGTAAGACACTGGCCGTTTCTCAATTCTCAAGTATGCGAGACCAAACTCGCATACTTGTTAAGTCCGGACTTTGTAAGTTCGCACAGGAGTTTGGACTTGCCGAGAACGTGAGAATGATTGTTCTACAATTGGAACGGCAGTGTACTTGATGACGTCACAGGTCCGGAGTTTTTACTGCCGTCCCCTCTTAATTTCAAGCTTAACTTTAATCTCAGCCAAACCAATTTACTCAGGAATAAATCAAACACTGAAATAAGCTAAACATTAAGATTTAGAAGTTATCTAAGTGACTTATATATCATGTTTAACCTGAGTAGCAAAAGACCGGGGGGGGGGGTTGAAAACGATGTGCCGGGAGTTTGCTGTTCTCGCTTGATGTGCACTTTGAATTGGAACAGTACTTGATCTCCGACTGATGACGTATCACAAGTCCAGGAGACAGCAGGTACTGTCACTGTCACGTTGCTCTGAGCTAATAAAAGTTTCCTAAGGCCACAAACTGCAATTTAAATATGATCCAACTGCCGTGTTTTGATCTGTTTGATATCGGACTCGTTCGGTCTTGTAGAGGGCTGAGTTTGCTAAATTAAGTTTTTAATGAGTTGTAGCCTGAGGATGCAACTGTAACACTAGCATGCTAAGTTAGCCTGGTCACCAGCAGCAGGTGGAAGGAATCGCTGCAGTATTTTGTTAACTGTATTCTTTTGTCAGGTGAGGTGGCCTAGCAGGTGCGCAACACACACAGACCACAGCTCCGTATTTCTATATGTTGCAGGCATGGAGATATTTTTTATGTTCTGGGGATGTAGATTTTTATTCATTGCTTTTGTGGTATAGTGTTATATTACCTGATAAATGGCATTTATTGATATAATTGGATTTGTGTTTAAGGTTTAAATTATAAGCACAGAAATGTTGGATCCTGATTATTAAGTTGTATTTGTTTTTCTGATTGTTTATGTATCATTTTGTGTATTGTTCTTATAAGGTTTTTATGACAATTTTCCAGTGACATTTTATTTTATATTATTATTTTATACTTTTTGTTGTGTTTTTGAGAGCATAAGTTGATATTTTAAAAACAATTCATTGTATTTGACTTATTATATTATTGTGGAGTTAATACACCTGTAAGGCACAGCTCCTTTCAGCATGGAGGAGCTGTGCCTAGCAGGAGAGGTGAGAGGGAGAGGTGGCCTAGCAGGTGCGAATCACACAGACCACAGCTCTGTATTTCTATATGTTGCAGATGTTGCTGCGATTGCAGTAAAGGGCCCAGAGATCCAGTGCTGTCTCTTATTTATATGCCAGAACACAACACGTTGACAGGCATACCACACAAATGGGTTACATGTGCACTGAGCATGTGCTTTAATCAGAAAATGCCTTTTAACCTATGTGATGGCTTAGCAGCATTTCTATAAGATCTTATAAGATTTAAGATCTCTTTCTATAAGATCCTAAAATTTTCTTTGGGAGTGACCAAGAGGAACAAGATAAAAAAAATATATATCTATATCAGAGGGACAGCTCAGGTTAAGCAGTGTGGAGACAAAGTTAGAGAGGCAAGGCTGAGATGTTTTGGACATGTGCAGAGGAGGAATGGTGGATATACTGGACAATAGATGTTCAATATGGAGCTGCCAGATGGGAGAAATAGAGGAAAGCCACAGAGAAGTTTCATGGATATAGAAGAGCATGCAGAGGGTTGGTGTGAGAGAAAAGGATGTTAGGGATATAGTGAGATGAAGGTAGATGATCCATTGTAACAACCCTTAAAGGGCGCAACAAGAAGAAAAAGGGTTTTTTTATGTCTTTTTATAGCATTGTAGTAAGAGATGAGAGTATATTAAAGAGTTATCGTTGGCCAGTTACACACCACTAACACTGTTAGTATACTTGCATGTACATCCAGTTGACAAAGTATCCTGGACCTTAGCCATATTGATGACAACTGACATGAAACTGCACACTTTGTTTGTTAGGATGAGTACACGTATTTGCGTAAATAAGAAAACCTAGCAATAAGCCTACAGCTAACTTTTTTAAATGACAGGAACAAGGACAGAAGAAAAGTCAGAACAGTTCTTGAGAGGCTGGAACAACAATGAACAGAAAGTCAGGATTACAAGCTAGCAGGAGAATACCCTTGTTTTTAAACATGGACACAAAACTGGCTGACTTCAACTTGGCTTCAGCTGATGTGCAGTTTTTTTGACTCGACTCACTGACGTATAATTATATGATTATTGGTTTGCTGGGTTTGCCACAAGGTTAAGATGATGCGAGGCCTCACACAGACACGGGGTCTCTTGCATCCAATCTACTTTGCTAATTTGAGACCAATTTCCAGCTGGGATCATACACTGGATTGCTTTTAAATGAACAACACATGTCTGTCCTAACATGCATCGCATGAGCACGCATGACTCAATGTGTACACTTACCCACACACATTTACTCTCTGACTCTCTTGCACACAGCCCATTGTCTTGTGTAGGTTAGTAAATATATACATGTGTAGTGTTTCACTTTTACTACCCTTTACACAAATGCATTTGAATACATGTTTGTCTAAGCTGCACATTTCTGCTTTTTAGGACTCGGAATCCCTTCAACCGTTATTAGTTATTGCCCTTAAATTACTGTTGTTATTGATAAGTGTAAATTTGATTATTAATAAAAGTTGAATAGAGTTTTTGAGACTAATTCACAAGAGCTATTTATTTTCTTTATCAGTTTTATCTCTAAATTAAATTGAAGGTAGCACCCATATTTTAATAACTAGAACTCCTGCTTGTTTCAGTTTAAAATTAAAATATAAAAAATTTAATCATTTAATCATTTATGAAACCAATTTTATTGAAGTGATCAGCATATCCCTAGTTGCATACTATTTACAGATGCAGCTGACACAGACCAACATTAGCATTAATTAACATTAGGTCCAATAATCACCTTCCCTTTAGCACTGGTCTCATCTCTGTCTGGTTCCTTTGGGAAATTCTTGGCTTTTTAGCTGCTAAATGTTCCTTAATCTCTAAAAAGCCACAAGCTAGCGTGCCTGGTGCAACTGGAAACAAGCCTGCAGGAAACCAAAACACTGAGCTGAAAAATGCTAAAGTGATTTGGAGAGCTGAGCGGACTGCAAAGGGAGGGGATTTTTTTTTCTCTATTAGGAAATCCTTCACTCCACACATAATATTTTGACCCATTCTTGTTCTTGTAGATATTAAATAGTTAGGCTTTAATTTTGTTTAGTTTTTTGCTGGCTTTTTTGTTAAAGTATGCTTTCCCATCTTTCTTTTGTCTCCATCGCTTTTTCTTTCTCCATCCTTTTCCTCTCTAAGTTGCTGCATTGCTCTAAAATATTATACTGGAAGAAACCTGCAAGGCTTTTGATAAATATTCTGCCAGAAGGCTTTAGATAGCTGTTTGGAGAGTCCATAAAAAACAACGCCATGGGCAGGAGTCAACACACCCTGATATGACTGCACTGTAGTTCACCTCACCTGGCTCCAGTGCAAAAAATTATTAATAACAGAATCACAACACTTATGTTTTTATGTACATGTGAAATCTCCTTTCTCAACTGATAGTTTTTCAGAGTAAAAAAAAGTAACTGCCATTGTCCGCAAGGTATCTTCTTTGTTATTTTCCCACCAGTGGGTAACTATGAGATTTCAAAATTTACCCATAAGACTCTACTCTTTGTTTCTGTCTTTTTGTTATGTGCTGGATTTAAGTTGAGAAAAAAACGCCTCAGGAACAACAGTGCAGGCTTGAATTGAGCTCATATTAGAGTCAGGAGACACAACAGCAATAGTCTTGAAGTGTTTGGAGGCCAAACAAGACAAAATTGCCAAAAGGAACCAAACTCATGCTAATTTACAATACATACACACACACACAGACACACACACACACACACAAGTATATATATATATATATATATATTGTAAGCCGCAACAGATGGTTGTAAGTCAAATAACACGGAGACATCAGTGATGCAGATATGGTAACGGAGATTTGGAAATTTTCTCCAACCTCACTGTACCAAATCACACTGTTACAGATTCACCCAGTAAAAAAAAATAAAATAAATAAAACAGATTGGAACGAATAGTTTGTGCAGTGAACTGATCTCTCGGCATTTGCCTCATTTCTTCATCTTCTTTCTCACCAAACATGTTTTTTTTTGCTCTCTTCACCATGCAGACTTTTACACTTTCCTTATAGTTCATACTTTCTTATTGTTTATACCCCTCTCAGCTTCCTTTCGGTCTCTTTGTTGCTCATTTTATCTCTCATACTTATTCATCCTCTCTCACAGACAAACAGGCTAGTGTAGCAGATGCAGTTGACGTTCTGCACCACCGAAGCATAACAGTGTAGTTAGCCTGCTTGGCATGAAACAGAACGCCTCAGCACAGAACACAACAGAGCACAGCAGGGCTGAGCGTTTTGTGGAGCAGAGGGGCATCTCACGTACTTGACATGTTGTGAGTTCAAGTCCAGAGCATAACCTATTGCTTTACATTGCTACCGCTCTCTCACACACACCCACCTGTTTTGTTTTTCCGTTCTTGCAGGAAATTATCCAGACAGCTGCAGCATATGCAAGAGGACATGCATTATAAAACCTACAAATATCTTTACAGCTATTGGAGGGCTTGCCTTGAAACTGCATATAATCTCTGCAGCATAAAGTCACCTGACTGTAATGACTGACTTTTCATCTACTTGGTTTAGCATTTGGTGTTTTACAGGAAACATTTCAGCAGCTTTTGGATGTCTTGAAATTTCTGCCTTGATAAACTAATGATAAATTGAAATAATGTCATCCCATAACTGACGATATAGTGCTGCGTTTAGCAAATGTTAGCATGCTAACATCCTAAATTAGGACAATTACCATCTTTGCTCTTTATCAGCATTTTTGCACACTGATGCTAGCATTTAGCACAAAATCGTCCTAAGTGCACCCTCACAGAGCAGTTAACACAGAGCTGACTCGGTGTATTGCATCTTAATAGTCAGTATTAAAATAGGTGTTAATAATTCATAAAGTTTCTGCTCATTTGATCAGGGTCTCAGGGAACCTGGAGACAAACGTAACATGTACAAGGTCAGCTTGTTGCAGTCTGTTGTAAGGCTAAGACTAATAAAAAGCATTACTATGCATGGGGAAAGTATTAGCCTTTCTTAAAAGGCTTGCTTTTGGTGGGAGAAACAGAACACCTGGGAAAACCCCACATGTAACCCTTTTTAATTTCTTTCTGCAGTATCTTCTCTGAAACACTGTGCTTTGATCTGGCATGCTAAGCTGTAGCATACAGCATTTTCTGTCTTAATATAGTCAAGCACTCCTACAGTATGATACTATGCTATACCTTGCTGTTCTTTGCTTTGCTATAGTTTTTCACTCTCTGTTGTGCAGTCTAATATCATGCTGTGCTGAAATGCTATCTAAATGTATTTTTGTTGTTGTTCCATACCTTTGGTCTGCTAGGCTGTCCCATGCCATTCTCTACTGGAGTGCTGATGATGGTGGCATTGCTACAGTGCTCAGCTTAGCACGCTTGGGTGACTGTAACTATAAAATGATTTAATGAGCAGTTTGGAGCCATGCCACAACCATTTCAGAACACTAAAAAGTGTTTAACACCAACTCTGATTTAGTGAACCAGTGACTTTTGCAGTCAGTGACAAAATGGTTGAGAAGCTGTATAATTGCATTTGTTATGGTAGGGCAAGAGATATGGCCAACTTTGTCATCTTTCCAGCAGGAAATGTGTAATAATAGCAACAATTGCTGTCTGTAAATGCAGGTCTGCGAAGAAACAGAAAACCGGTGGTTGCTGGAGAAAACATTACAATTAAACTTTTTTTTTTAAACTCTGCTTTTAGTACCGGATCTTAAGTAGTTACACGTAAATGTAGTGAAATGAGCACCAGAGCTTCCAGTTGTATATCTTGGCTTGACACCCATCACTACCATTATTGCTTCTTCCAGCTTTCTTCTCATAGCAAATACTACGAAACCCAAAAACGGCATACCTCATATTTGCACTGAGCGCTTTCCTTTCAATGTATATTAAAAAGAAATCAATATCTTTCCATTAATTTTTTTTTCACCAAATGTATTTGCGAAAGACAGCAGAGTGCTGGTGTGCTTTCACTGAATCATCACTTTCTAATTTGGGAAGCAACACATCTGCTGCTAATTAACTAGACTGATTGAATCTGGGTTTTCACAGGCACACGCATGCGTGCTCGGACAGACGCATAAGCGCATACACACTGACTAATGATCGTTTCAGAAGGCAAATATTCACTCTGGCTAGTGACTATTACAGTGTCTGTGGTGGTGATTTTATCAAAAGAATTGATACAATATACAACATAAAGGGACAATAATGCGCTAAACCACAATAATCCATGAGACTGGAGTTGAGAAGGATACATTCAAAGTCACGTGGAACCTGAAATCACTGAATGAATCACAGATTACACTTGACCTTCAGGTATTTAACTCAGGGAGCAACACTTCACTGGCACATATTGACTTATTCTTCTTTCAGCTGCTCTTTTTAGGGTCGCCACAGCGAACCTATTGCTTCCATCTTACCCTATCCCTTCTGCATGTCCGCCTTCACTACATCCATGAATCTTTTGGAGGTTTTTCTCCAGCCTGGCAGTTAAACATCCTTTGTCTAATATATCCACTCCTCTGTACATGTCCAAACCATCTCAAACCATCCCTGTGTCTCCATCTTTGCCTCCATAAATGTTCCATCAATATACTCACTTCTAATTCTTAACCCTCTTGTCTAAAAATGCTAAAAAAAAAATAAAAAAAACTGTTCCCATCCATACTGAAATGTTTTGTCCTCGTGTGACTTAGCAGATTTTGGTATTTGACCTTTCTCTTGCAAAGACTTGCTGCATTTAATGAAACTTTCAATTTTACGGATTTTGAGTCACTGCCACCTTTATCTCTGTTTGGGGTATGCTCGTGTCCATGTTAAATATTTTTCTTATCTGACACACGCACACTTACACAGTTTATTTACTTACTGAGTGTCTAATCTTGGCACAAACACTCTGGAAAGAACATCTTCATCAACACGTTGTTATCTGTCTGAGTGCTCTAACAGCTTCACCCCATATACATACTATTTTATATTGTAAATAGATAATTAGCTGCAAATGCAGACACGTGTTAGTTTTCTGCATACTTACCTACTTACCTATACTAACACAAGGTGAAATTACACAAATCTCTTGTGCATTTACAAGGATCACATTAATACCATCAAATATGGAGTGAACTGGAACGGATGCAGAAATAATGATTCAGGTGAGTCAAATGTAAGGCTTAGAATTTATTATGTTTACTTGTTACCCAGTAGGACCAGGGCAATGAACCTTCTTTATAGGTCCTATTATCACTGTAATTCTGTGTTCTTCGACATTCTCCTACTTCAAACAAAATTTCTATTTGGCTAGAGCTCAAATTTATGCCTTTTAAATGGCTGGAAACTGATAAACAGACTGTTGCCAAGAAAACAAACAAAGTCTTTGACAACACCTAGATCTACCAAGATCCAAGAGGTACAGGGACCTAAGAGGGGATTCTAGACCATCAAAAAAAAAGAGCCCACTTATCATGTTACAGAGAAGATGCCCTGGGCTTAATCATGAGATCTTTAGGTAAAGACATTATCTAAAAATCTGTATCGGGAATAATCTTCTGCCACGCTTCAAGTGTGGAAAGAATATATCTGCATGAAGCACATAACACATATCCCAAAAAGTTGATTCTGTTAATCTGGATGTAGCCTTTAAAGCGTTTTAAGTATTCGTATCGCCCACTGAAAAGGCTACATACAGATGAACAGAATTAACTTTTGGTGATTTCCTTACTTGGATGATTGAGCATGCATCAAAACACATAATACATTGTTGCCCTATCTCATGCAAAAGAGCTAAAACCAAAACAAAATGGGCAAATATTACATATAGGTACATTTAGTACACTGCTTGACTCAAATCCTGACAACAGATAATTTACCCACTTCATATTTTTATTAGTACTGAAGCTGTCAAAAAGACTAGTGTTGTGCCACATCTCATCACTTTGTGTTTTTCTCAGAACCAGTTTGAAACAAAGGCTTTCACTCAAGAGGTAAGTAAAACTGTACTATTATATTGAGTAACACGATGTTTTAAATACAGCTTTATGCAAATAGGTTAATATTGCTGGGGCTGCATTCAAGGTGGAGAGGATCGTTTGAGTTCATTTATGAAGTCTGTATTTATGGTTTCCTTAGGATTTACAAAGATGCGTTTGAACAATCCACCAGACTTTCAGAACATCTTTTGTTGGACTGACAAGACCAAAGACGAATGACTGTGAAGTCCTCTGCATATAAAAGTAGTCAAGAGTCAAATGTGAGGCCGTCTGTCTCAAAGCTTGTTTGTTTGAAATTGGATCATGCAACAAGACAATGATGCAGAGCATGTCAGCAAATCTACAACAGAATGCCATCAAGGTGTACGGTAGCCCAGCCAAAGTCCAGAGCTCAGCCCCATTGGGTTACAATAGCGGCACTTCAAAGTTAAATGCACTAAGGCAAAAGTGCAAAGAATGATCGGCCCAAATACCTGCACAATGGTATGAGAGATTAATTATATCATACAGAAAGTGATAACTTCAAGTTATTGCTGCTAAAGACGGTATTATAAGCTGTTGAATCATGGGCTGTACTTTGTTTTTCACAGGACTACATAGTGATGTGAAAACTATCTCTTTCAGTGTGCAGACCCTGTCCCCTCAAAGTAAACAGCGCCTTTTCAAGATCACAGTAGTAAGACCCTGTGTGATGTTCCGTTTACTGGCATTTTCTGATGAAAGCAACGCTCCAAACATCCTGCACAGCAGACTTTCCCCATGGTTACACATGCAACCACATGCATATTCAACCCAGAAAGAAAGTGCTACTGCCACATTATTTATATATGTGATTTCTTTATTTTATTATTTACAAGAGCAGTCTGTTCTAATTACGTTGTTTCTATTTTGTTTTTCTGACAAGTGTGTAAAAGTGTGCTATGTCTTTTATATCGTGCATGATTGATTACAGTCATTCTTTCTTTTATTTTTCAGTGAGCGCTAGTTTCATTACACATCTTGTTTCCTTTTTTGCGTGTCATGCTCAAAGCATATACTCAGAATAAGACAACAACCCGGAAACTAATAAAGCAATTTCTATTCTTATCTTCATCTTGTGACCATCAAAGTGCTTCTGGTCAGTGACTGACCATTTTAATCTAGTGCAGTAAGAGTCCCTGGTCCATATACCAGTAGGTTGGATATGAGAAAATGTGGTTTTGGATCATCTCCAAATCTGAAGTTGTCCTGATTTAAGACAACCAAAAATAGAGCAAATTCTGTAGAAGGAACTCTTTACATGTTCAGGACGTAGAGCAGGGTGGGGCAAGTCCAGGCCTCAGGGGCCTGTGTCCTGCAGGTTTTAGATGCGTCTTTGATCCAACACAGCTGATTTAAATGGTTAAATTACATCCTCAACATGTCTTGAAGTTCTCCAGAGGCCTGGTAATGAACTAATCATTGGATTCAGGTGTGTTAACCCAGGGTGAGATTTGAACCTGCAGGACACCGGCTGCCGGTTGCCCACCCCTGACGTAGAGGGTACAGAATACGATTACAAAAGCATAGAGCACTGCAGATCTTCCTCAAACGTGCCAGATGTTTGGTTTACATTCAGTGTTAAGTGTGAATAATATTTATGCATTATAACCCAGATCCAAAACACAACGAAGACCTGCATGCCTTTATATTCATCCACATGCATCCCACTGATCTCACAAGACTGTGCTAACATACCTGAAGTTGACAAACTTTTTAACATCCTTGAGCCAGCATGTCGAAAACAACTATTGTTAAAGCCTAGTGTGCAGCAGAACGTGTGGGAAATAAAGACAAAGAATGTAGAAATAAATATTGTTAGAGTAGAGTGTCCACCTACCTGTGTCACCGGGAAATCTAAAGGTGTTCAAAATGATGTCACATGTTACTCAACTCATCTCAGGCCCTTTCATTCAGTCAGTTGTATTTAACCTTAGCAACCAGTTACAGTTCAATCATGCAAATGGGTGTAATCAGTGAGCTCCAGTACCTAAGCAGCACCACAGCCGTGACTGTTACAAAATTAAATTGTAGCTGCTTTAAGTTTTGCTTTTCTTCATTTCATTTTTTCTTTCTTTTTTCTTTCCTGGTCTATTTTCAGTGTATTTTGCGTATTTCATGTCATGTATTTCAATCATGTAAAAAAAAAAATTAATTAAAATTAAAATTTTCATTTACCAGTGCCATTTTTTTTATTAAGTGGTGGAAGCAGGCTTCTATATATTTATGTTAAAACCAGAGAAAAATATCAAATATTAATTAAAATTAAATCTGTTGATTAGAAACAATAAGTGGACTCTGCACCCCAATAAGTGTTCATTCGTTTTTTTAACTCTACATTTTTTAAAAATTGAATATTTATTCACAGACAAATTGGCGACCTGTCCAGGGTGTACCCTGCTTCTCGCCCTAAGACAGTGGAAGCGAATGGATGGATGTAATATTTATTCTAGTATTTAAATGCTATACACATGATATACACTTTTAGAGCACGTTCTTGAAGAGCATATCAATCAAACAAATACATTTATACATAAATTGTATGTGAGTGAGCTGGAACTGTCGCATAAAATTTTTACTCTAACCTCACTACAAATGCTAAAGACCACATGTAAAATGTTGTGACAAACAAATTTTGTTCTTTATTAAATCATAATTGTTTAAAATGAAATTAGTCTTTGCTTTTTTATTTTAATGTCAGAAACAGGTTTCAACATCTTGCAAATGGGGCTGTAAAAGTTCATAAATGTAAAACAATTTTTAAAGCAATAAAAAAATTTATGACGATCTTCTTATCAACAATTGCTAGTCACAGAAATTCACATGTCATGTGCTAGCTAAAGTTTCAGTTGCTGTATTTCACAGGGAGAAAAAAGAAAAAGAGCTAGCTTCACAAAAGATAAGAACTAGAGAGGAAGAAGAGAGGTTAGATTTGAAAGTCAGAACTGCTCAATGGTATTTGACAAACTGAAAATTAAAAGTTTACAATTAAGTAGTCATGTTTTTAAATCAGATAAGGGGTCTGTTCGTGTGACATTATGTTTTTTTATACTGTGACATGTGCTGCAAATCAAATTGAGTTTGACTAACTGCGTTATTTAAAGGTTGCATAAAATACTGATAAACAGGTTAGTTTGGTGTAATGTGATGGGTTTTAAGTAAAGAACAGTGTCTGACTGGTACACAGTGGCTGTAGTTTCACGGTCAGAGTCAGGTTACATCAAGCATAGCACTAAATATGAATTCTAGCTGGTGATGCTTACATTCACTGACTGACTTCCACCTTCATACCAACATTTTACTATCTGGAAAAAAGACAGTATAAACAGTGTACTGAAATGAAACATCTGCTGACATCTGGTTCAGTTTACTTCTGTACGTCCACAAAGATGCAATAAACCTCAGAGCAGCAGCAGTACAGGTCAGCTGATCACAGCCTGTACATTAAGAAAATCTGCTGAAGCTCACAATAGAAATAACAACTGATTTTATATTTGCCCCACATGCTGAATCCACTTTAACCCCTCACTATACTCATTTCCCAGTTTAGAGAAAGCCACCGTTTATTATGTAGGCAACAGAAAATAGAGCTTTTTTAAAATGTTTCTTCATTTTCTTTGTTCATGTTCTACTTAACCGAGTCAAGCTGAGTGCATGTATTCGAATTATAATGTAGATTAAAATAAAGTTTGTATTCCCATCTATTAATAGCTTAGCTTTGCACAAAAATAGCTGGTAGACATATCCTCCAAAGAGCTATTTTTACTTTCTAAATTTGAGTATTTTTTTCACTTATAGTTGAGTAAAAAAAGTAGAATCAGTACTTTTACTAGAATATTTTTAACACTAGTATGTGTACTTCTACTTAAGTACAGAATGTCTGTACTTTTGCCACTGCGTATATCTCTAAATCCCCTTGTCCTCAATTTACTAATCTACTCAAGTCAAGTCTACATCCAACTTAAAACACGAAAACACACCTCTTGCCTTTCTCTTAAAAACAAAAAATGCAAAAAAATAATATAGATTTGAAGTGTCAAATCATATTCTGAATTAAAGGAAATGTTTCCAGTAAAACAAATATGTTACCATGTTAAACACACACCTCTTTCTCTCTTCTCCTGTCTCTGCTTCATCACTCTCTCTTCTTTCAGATATAATGAATGGTCATGTTATGGTAGTGTCAGGGTTTCTATCCCTCTCTCCATCTACACTCTCTCCATCAGTACATCAGGCCATGACCCGGCAGTCTCTCTCTCTCCCTCCCTAGCTATCTGTCCACCTATCTGTGATGCTCAGTATGGCTCTGTCCTTATTCTTCTCTCTCTCTTTCTCTGGCCACTGGTCTGTTTCTGTCTGATGGTCATGGTGGGGTGGATGTGTCAGGAGAGGCATTCGTGCTGGCTCCATTAAACTGCAACCTTGCTAGTCTGAAGGACAGCACTATAACATCTCTTTCTCCCCATCCCTTTCTCTAATTCTCAGGAAATAAACAGGCTGCTTAAGAAATTGATTTTTTTTCTCAGGATCTTACACTAGAGATGTTTTTTAGGTTTCCCTTTCTACTAAAATGCAATTACTTAATATCTTTATCACTATACAATGACTTGAATAACTACACACATCACAATTAATTGGAGTTTTTTTTTTCAAAAAATAACTCAAACAGCAATAAGGTGAGCAGGGCACAGTTGCCATAGCAACATGCTCTGATCATGTTAAAAGCATAGCCTTAAGCACTGATAGGGAAAACATGTTTTTTGCAAATTGCAATGCCCTCCCCCCTGTGGTCAAATGATGCATTTTTGTGTTTGTTTTTGACAGTGCCACAAAGGTACCATCGTCTCCTCTATGTGTTTCTGCTTCTGTTCTACTCTGGCCCTGTGTGCACCATGAGCGTGGTACCTCCTTCAGCTCCTTCACTAATGACAACTGGTACGTAAGCTTATCATTATGGTAATGGCAGTGTGTCCACACTGGTGCATCAGCCAGTCATCTCTTCTTCAGCTACAAGGTATCAGACACATTAATACAAGTAACTATTCAAGTAACTGTCAAAGTAACTGTCTCTTTCTGTGCTTTAAGGCTACTCTCTGCTCACCTGCTTACAGGCTCTATATAACCTTCAACCTGCTTGTTCACTCTCTGCCAGCTGCTGGCATGCTGCACTTGTCCCTCACTCCATTATCACCTGTTTCACTCCCCTTCAGCCAGTCCGGCCAGGACACTCAAAAGTTGCCAACCTTTCAGTTTGTCCTGATATTTTTGTGTTTTTCTTCTGAGTTTCAAACTACTGAAGCCTAACAGAGTGCGATTCATTGCGCCAAGTTGGACTCTCCATACATGAAACAAATGCTAAGGCATGGTTTCTATTTTCTGTTTTTATTTATTTTTGTGTCACTGCAGTGAATAGCAAATGCTTTTCAAAATCAAAAGAACATTTTGGGGTCTAATCTTTTCCAGGTTTGGTGAAACATTCTTCCATCCATCCATCCATTCTCAGCCGCTTATCCTTTTCAGGGTCGCGGGGGGTGCTGGAGCCTTCTTATTTTTTGTAAATTGAAAAAAAACAAACAGACAAAACAAACAAAAACAAACATAAATATATCTGGTTCTTTGACCAAAGAAAACAAATTACGCTACATTTTTTTAAAGGTTTTTTTTAAAGTTCAAAACCTTCATCCATAAACAGTCCTCAATCCAAAATCAGGTTCATGAGGTCTAATAATCTAAACACCTTCCTGCACTGGCACCGTGGCCCACAACTGACCAGATGAGGCCCACAGAAGTAAAGTCCACATAATAAAAGATTGCCCACCATTTAAACAAAGCACTAGCTTCCCATAGAGACAAGTGGCCAGCTAGTCACCCAAAAAGACACTGCATGTCAATAAACTTCTGAGTTACTCATCAGCATATTTCTTCTCTTTTGACATAAGCTGGATAGCTCCCTGATTCACAAAAACTGATTTTTTTTTTATTTGAGAAACAACTGTTCATAAAGTTGACAAAGTCAGGTGGCGAGGCCAACATTCTAAAGTCTGAGCTCAAAGGTCTCGTAAGGCATGTCTGAAAAGAAGCCAAACTGTAAAGAATTTCAAACTGCATGAATTGTGTTCTCAGTTTTTTTTAAACATATAGTTTAAACATTACATTTTCTCCTGCCACCCACGATGGCACTGAGCTGAAGCTTTTTCCAGCTCCTTTGAGGCATGTGTGTTTCTTTAATTTGCAGGTTTGAGGTGCAGAAGTTCCCCTTTGTGCTTCCAGTTGTCTGTCTCTTTGGAACAGATCCTTTCTTTCAGTTTCATTATACCTTAATTTACCAGTGTGACACTGCTGGATGAACTGGTTTCTCAGCCCAGAGTATTTCTGTTTTTTTGCATATCTACCATGGGTTCCTTGGTAGATATGTAAAGAATGAGGACAGATATTTTGTAAAGACCAAATCTCATCCTAATATTTGAGCTTACCTGCAGTCTGTGAAAATAGACTATTTTAGGGATACAAAGAAGTGAGATATTGAACTTTAGCACTGAGAAATGTACGACTCTAAGTGGCACTAAACTTCTATTTTTTATTTATTTATCATTGGTTTGACTTTATTGAGTAACCCCAATTTCAAGTCCATTAATTATTTTTATTTTCATTGTTATAGTATATTCAATAAACATATCTCAGATATAATAGCATGTACTTCACAAGTCAGTGAACAGACTTCAACTGCAATATTCACACCTAGTTGTTTGCCGTGTAGGCAACTGGCTGGTCAGCGCTGGACAGAGAGACCACAGGAAAGAGACAGGATGTTGATTGATGTTCGATCATTGTACAGAGACCTACAAAGTTAAGGGGATTTAAAAAATATGTGACTACCCAGCAGACATGTCAGTAAGGCTAAATCCCAATTTAGCCTGTTACTTTATGATTATTGGAAAGTACCACGAGGCTCCTCTCAGATAAGCTGTTTCTAAAAGCAGGCCATAGCAAAAGACAGGGAGACCAGTCAGATGAGGGAAGTCTCACTCCCAGCTTGACATACAGTGACTTTTGTCAGTACCTCTTTGCTGTCAGTTTCTAGCATGCAGGGTTGTTGAACAGAATTCAGTGGAAATCTCTTAAAGTCTAAATAGATGCTATAACATCTATTTATCCATAGCTAAGTGTTCTCAGCTGGTGTCATTAATGCCCCCAAACGCTTGTAAAAGGAGAAGGAGAAATTTTTCTTCTGATGTCTAGCAAATAGTGCAACAGGCTATATTTTAACCCAAATCAGTCAAGCAGTTTATTCCACCTGCTTCATAATGTTAAGCTGAAATTTTCCAGACTTTCCTATTTCAGATTTGACTGTGTATATCAAAAACTGATGCACGGGAAGGAAATATGAGGCAAAGGGTGCTGTTTAAGTATTAGCATGGGAAGAGCTGGGAGTAATGACACATGCACCTCACACACCAATGATAACGCACTAAGGAGTCACATACCCTGTGTTATCTTCTTTGCTACCCCAGTATCTATGTAGCTAACATTGACTTTCTTTGCTTTCTTTATTTCCACACTTCTTCATCTCCCCACTGTGACTAAGTCCAAACACACTTGTGTCCTTTTGAACCCGTCCCATACTTGTGCCTCTTTTCTAAATTTGGTGACTAAGGAGGGAGGAAAAAAAGTGCTTACCATGCTGAGCACTGAATTCTACACAAGCACACACACATACCTGTGCTTGACGTATTGTCGAGTACTTCGGGATGTTGATCCACACAGAGTAAAAACACACTGTACAGTATGTGTGTGTGTTTGCAACTGCATTGCGCATCAGTGTGCGTCTAAGAGAGGACAGAGCAAGAGAAATACATGGATGAGAGATAAGTGTGTGTGTAAGAGAGCAGAAGAGTTGGAGTGAGAGAGATCAGACCATGTTGAGTAGAGCTTTTGGCTTTTCTCTCTGAGGATAAAGCTTGTTCCGGCCTTGTGCAGCTGAATCCCGCTGCAGCACTGTCCGTGGTGCTGAATTGGCTGGAGGCTTTTCCGTCTCTCTTTATCGCCTTCCCTCCCTTCCTCCTTCCTCTCTTACACTGTCTCCACTTCTTCTTGTGTTCATCTCAACTCTATCTCAGTTTCACAGGCTTTACTGTTGTGAAACACAGCAAGTTGCCACAGTGGTGTAACAATGTGGTAGAAATTTCCCACAAAGCAGCAACGGATAGTAAAACTATGCAAAAAAATTGATTTAAAATAATGTGATGGCATTTAAAAATAAATAAAAGTTAAAATCAACAAATAAGGAATACTACTATAAGTTGTTATTGTGGGCCTCTATGTCACAACACATAGGCTAAACAAAAACATAGCAAACTCAACACATTTACATTTGTATTTTAGTAAATTAAGGCTTGATGATAAACCAGGAAAGGAAATTCCAGAAAGCTGATTTGTTCAAAGTTGATTCTGTTCATCTTAATGCTTTCCATTTCCAGATGAATAAGATCAACTTTCTGGGATTTAGTAAATAAATCTTTTGCACCTCTGCCCATAAAAAGCAAAAACCTCACCTGGTTTAGCTTTGGGCAATGTCCCCTTCAGGCTTGTCTCTCGGCACACTTCTGAACTTTTAGCAGAGCTGCTGCTTCTTTTAGATAGCACGCTGCCTGCACTCTCTTCTCCACCTCTCTTCTGCACTGTTCATTGCTTTGTATGGTTGACCTCAGGTATTTAAACTCACCCATCTTCACTTTCTCTGGTCCTTGCATCTTTACTCTTTTCTCAGTCAAATGTATTCTGTCTCACTTCTATTGACTTTCATTCCTCTTATCTCCAGTTCATCCCTCCACCTTTCCAGACTTTCTTCCACCTTCTCGCTATTCCCACTGCAGATCACAATGTCCCTGCAAACATCATAGTTCACGGAAATACCCGCCTAACCTCACCTGTCAACCTGTCCATCACCACTTCAAACAAGAAGGGGCTCATAGCTAATCCCTGATGTAATCCCACCCTCACATTTAATCCATCTGTTGCTACTAAGGACACCTCAACACTGCCTTGCTTTCCTCATACAGTACTGTGCAAAAGTTTTAGGCAGGTGAGAATCATGCTGTAAACAAGGAATGCTTTGAAAAATGGAAGTGTTAATCGCTTATTTTCGTCAATGAACAAAATGCAGTGAATAAACAAAAGAGAAATCTAAATCAAATCAATACGTGGTGTGACCACCCTTTGACTTTAAAACAGCATCAAATCTTCCAGGCACACTTGCACACAGTTTTTGAAGGACCTCGGCTGGTAGGTTCTTCCAAACATCTTGGAGAACTAACCTCAGATCTTATGTGGATGTAGGCTTCCTAACATCCTTCTGTCTCTTCATGTAACCCCAGACACACTCGATGATGTTAAGATCAGGGCTCTGTGGGGGCCATATGATCACTTCCAGTACTTCTTGTTCTTCTTCACGCTGAAAATAGTTCTTAATGACTTTGGCTGTATATTTGGGGTCATTGTCCTGCAGCAGAATATATTTGAGGCCAATAAACAATCATTTATATTTCTGAAAGCTTTCTTTGTTTACAGCAATTTTTTCACACCTGCCTAAAACCTTTGCACAGTACTGTATATGTCACGTACCACCGTCACATACTTCTCTACCACTCCTGACTTCCTCATACAGTTCCACAGTTAAACTTTGTCCTCTACCTCAAAGTAAAATTCAAGTTGGTGGGTTGTTTTGATAAAGTGGAGGAGATCCTGTTATATTGGAGATACACACATGGAAGTTATCAGAACAGGACTTCCAGGGGGGGTAATCTCAAATTAGCAAAGGTGCACAAGTAGATTACTTTGAAGAGGAGATTGGCTAAATTTAAATCAGGTATGCTTTTTATGCTGTTAGTTTTTCATGCTTTTTTTAGTTGAAGTTGCAAAACCTTTTACTTATCATAAAACACGCCTACCTCAATTTCCCAGAGACGCTTGGTGTTAAATGACTGGTTTTGTCCATGCAGCCACATCCCCAAAGCTATGCTGCTTTACAATAATGTTAAAAAAGAGAAAAGACTAAAAACTTGACTTGTTAAATTGGTTCATGCTCAGTTTTGCACAGCTAAAAGCAAAACTGTGCACTGTAGATATGTTTAATTTGTGGCAACAGAGCAGGACAGAGTGCAACTCTTGGAATGTTTGTTCACATTTTAGAGAAAAACAAGTGTAATGATTAGAATTAGCGGAAATAAACAGCTGTGATTTTTTATATTCAAACTGCGTTGCAAATAAAAGTCAATTATGCATTTTCTTGAGAGAAGTCTGGCTGTGGCTTGGCCTCCAGTTCTTTGTTCTTTGAGTCTTTTTCCAACAATTTCCTTCCTTAGGGTTTGTTAGTCACACTCCTCTGGTGGCTTGCCATTATGTAGGCCTCCTCTCTATTTAAGGATGAACATGTTGCCAGAGTTTGCGTCAGGATTGTGTTACTCTCTCCATATTTGTCCTTTCCTTTGTTAAAATCTGGTCTGGGCAGATGCTTTTGTAACAGTTTGGTTTGACTCAATGAGGGTCTACAACCAGCTGCTTTGACATTTCAGAGCTTTGTGCAGTCGTGACAAGTAAAGGTTACTTTAGTCTAACTTTTGCGAAAAATTTGACAAAATAATTGGAGGTTAGTTATTGGAGGACGCTGACCAAATGATGCTCTGCATGTGAAATCCTGGTGACTTTTCTGAAGGCAGCGACGATTCACAGAATTCTACAATGAGCACTCCTCTGTCTCTTGTATCTCTTTCACCCTCTGCCCACTCTTTCTTTCTTTCGTGCTTTCTCGCTTTTTGTTCACTCTCACTCAGCGTCATGACTCGATTTGTATGTGAAAAGTTGTTTGGTTTACTAGTTTATTCACCAGTATTTATACAACTCACTAATGCAGCTTGACAGGATCCTTTAGGTCAGTGATAATTCTTCATTTGAGGATTCCAAAATTTGCTAATGTTGTTTAAACCCTGGGGACACCCGGTCTAATTAAAACATTGCTAAAGAAAGAAGCATGTAGGGGGAAAAAAAAGACTTTCTAACCAGTAGCTAAAGCAAAACACTGTAGGCTTATTAAATTCTCATCACATTTTGCCTTCAAATGCCACCAGGAGTGACTTTAACTACAGTATATAGTTCCCTTATATACACTTACAAAGCCTCTACACCCACCCCCTTTTACTTCCTTTTGGCCAATCTCTCTCAAAAATGCACATATTTATTTGATTTTATAACACTAGCCTTTAGCTTATATTGCTCAGTACTTCAGCGGAGGTTAAAGATGAAACAAACTGTTAAGAGTTTTCATTTTTCCTGACCCCTGTCTGATCTCTGCCCATTCTCTAAATCTGTTTATTTCTGCCTTCCTCTGTTATTCTCTTTATCTCTTTATTATCCCCTGTCCTCCCGGCCGCACCACCACTAGCAGCCGCAACCTTGAACTGTTTGGTGTACTGCCAGCAATGTACCATATAATTCATCCCTCTTGCTAATCAGATAATTGTAGAACGCTCACATTTTATAATCTATGAAATCCTGCAGAATCTGGAAAGTGAGCACACTAATCTGCCTCTGCGCTGGCTGTTTCAGCCATCTCTAATGGTAGCATTCATCACCACAGCTCTTCATCTGCAGTATCCAGGACACCTAATGGAAAGACTTTGATCAATGTGATATTTAATTTTATTAACATAACCCGTTTAATATCATTTATGGTTCATAATTCAGTGTCTGCTCCTCTCTCCCTCCTAGTGGTAATTACAAGTATTTATCAGGCATGAAGCCTTTGACATCACATATGATGAAAGTAAAGCCACGGTACGTTCCTGGAGTCATTCCCATCACATGGAGGTTCCGGAGTAAAGACAAGAGCTGTGGATCTGATCTCTCTTACCTCCAATGGTAACCTAGAGTAGCTACACCCGAGGTGTGCTTAGGGTCAAATAGCTTTGATATTCTGATACAAGCGTGCAGTGTTTGTGCATATATACTCAGAATGAATATAGTTGTGCTTCTGGATTTGAGCTTTGACATAGTGGCAGTGATTTTTATTGTCAACAGTGTGGCATTCCAGAACATGAGCATATAGCCTACCTTTAATAACAGCTTACTACTCACCCCTTTAATTCAAACAAATTTGAATTATAACAGATTAAAAAATGATAATATGTAAGCTTTTTCCTGCTTTGCAGCTGTAACTGCATTCACGTGGCCCTCTTCAAGTCCCCGCTCCACACTTTGAGAACCTATTGACCGTGTGGCTGTCTACTGTATGTCCTGACAGACCCTAAACTTCAGCTACTGCAGGCTGAGGTCCAGGCGATGGCATCACCCTCCGTCGTCATCAGGCATCCATCTGTTATCACCAGCTTGTAATCCCGGAGCAGCGACTTGTCAGTAGACAGAGCAGGACACAGATACGGAGGGAAGGAGACAGACAGGAGTGGGGCTGGTGGGCGTATCGCCTCCCGGGAAAAACCGCCGCACAGTGTGAAAGTAACTGCAGGAGGGACTGCTCATCGTGGCGGATCAAAGCGGGGTTTTTAACATGAGCTAAAGGACGTTAAATGTGTTCTTTTCGCTGCGAGATTTGTTTCTCCTTCCATCAGAAGCTTGTCTTTTTCTCTGACCTATAACGCCTCGTCTACCATCCTCCGGGCTGCCCGCGCTGTGGTCCTGTGTCTTTCCTCACAGACAACAACGCGGAGAGCAGAGAGAGGTCAAGACAAAGTCACTTGTGTAGATGAAAAAGGTGAGCAGCGGTTTCACCGAGCTATGTGATTTTATACTTTCTGTTTTTTGGGGGTAGAGAAGAGTTGCAGATTTTATTTGTATTTTTATTTTTACCTGTGGAAGACCTTGGGACGGATAACACCTACCCACCATCAGCCTGAAAGGATTTTTGTTTCGGGCGTCTACAGATGAAACGCGAAGAGCTGCGAAGGAGTAAAATTGGACCTTAGGACAGCAGAGGCAGCTGCTGAATGGGGAAGCGGAGATCACCCATAGGGGAGACCGGCAAAGGAGTCCAGCGTGGTTTCTTTTACTACACATCGCTTTTCCACCACTCTCTAGACACGGGAACCCAGCGATACTAACCTCCAGCGTTTGTGTATTTTCCTTCAAATGACCGATTAACGGAGTCTAAACAGAAACAGGGGGAGCTCGTATGGAGTCCAAATGAGCGCTCAACGCAGCGGTGCGCCGGTTTAACGGCGTTTCCCCCTCTCTCTTACAGTCCTGTCCCAGCGGATCACTAGCGGACAGTGGATAGCTGTAGGTTATAGACTGCGACCGGCCTTGCACCCGTACAGGGCTTTTGATGCAAACTCAACGGGAACTAAATTGAAACGCTTGGCTTGCCCCGTCTCCCCTCCAGCAGCCCCGCAGCGCGGTTAGCCTTGCGCGGCGTCAGACAACAACATAAAAAAGTGGATATATTTTCTTATTGGGCTTGAAATTTATTTCGATCAGAAAGGGGATTATTTAGTATTTTCTTTCGAGTTCTTCACCTGGCTTGAAAAGGGAGCAAATAACCAGAGGAGACAGCCTCAACAACAGGAGAGGAGGAGAGGCAGACGCGCAGGTATGATAGTGTCTTTATCTACTTTTCTCCTCTGTCCGGTTATCGCACAATTTCCTCTCCCCGTTCCCTCCACTACCCTCTCTCGTCTGCATGTTCTGTCTTTAAAAAAATATTCCGCATCGCTTTTTAGAGGTTGGTTTGTAATTTTAGAAGAGCCGAGATGAGTACATAGAGAGAGAGAAGCAGAAGAGATGGCAGATGGGAAGATAATGGCGCTGGTGGGGGTTTTTTTCTCCCCTACGATTCAGAGATGGTGATATCCTCTCTCCAGATTAAAGCTAGGAGGAACAGAGAGACGGAGAGAAGAGAAGGGATGATGTTGCTGAGGGGTAAAATGTGAAGTAACGTGTCAAACAGATAAGGAGATATGTTAAGAGACCATGGTAGGACACGGGGTAAAAAGAAAAGTCTGAGAGTTTAAAGGGGGAAAGGGTGACTTGGTTGTTAAAGAAAGGCAGAACTGAATAAGCGAACCGTTGTGGAGACGAGAACAAACAGGGAGAGAAGTGAGACGGGGGG